>OZ025885.1:562500-637500 GCA_964019415.1 Ianthella basta | reverse complement strand
AACCTCTTCTTCCTTAGCAACTGAAGTATCAGAGCAGCTCTTCTCAATCTCTTCGTTAATCACACTCGTTAAACCTGACATCTCATCCATCACTGATGACAGAAACTCGGGCTGCAAAGACACAGATTGGTAGGGGAGGGGAGGCCAGGAAGGGGAGAGAGGGGAGGGGAGCACAGGGGGAGAGGGGAGGGGAGGGCAGGAAGGGGAGAGAGGGGAGGAGAGGGCAGCAAAAGGGAGAGGGGAGGGGAGGGCAGGAAGGGGAGAGAGGGGAGGGGAGGGCAGGAAGGGGAGAGAGGGGAGGGGAGGGCAGGAAGGGGAGAGAGGGGAGGGGAGGAGAGAGAAGGAGAGATGGATGCACTGACATGCCAAGTGTGCAAAGGTGGATGTGCCAAAGCTAGACTAAGATATACGGTGAACATGAGCCGATATCATGCACAGTTGA
The DNA here is from genome assembly GCA_964019415.1 of Ianthella basta. Classification (NCBI taxonomy): domain Eukaryota; kingdom Metazoa; phylum Porifera; class Demospongiae; order Verongiida; family Ianthellidae; genus Ianthella; species Ianthella basta. Next base: position 637,058 of record OZ025885.1, on the reverse strand, counting down.
AGGCAATAGGGGATTGAGTCTATTCTCCAAACATATGATGTGTGAGCTATTTGAACGCAGCTAAGGGCCCAGACCACAGCACATCGGCTGTCTTGTTCACTACGGTATCCATGGCAATGCACTGAGCACACACCTCCATATCCTCTGATACACTCCTAGCCGCACGATCCAATCTCTCCTCATGGTCCTTCTTCCGCTGTTCTTCCTACAAGCAAGGACAATACTGTGATGTACTGTAGCAACACATATGTATCAGTATAAATGTTACAATTCAGCATCTACAATAGAAACTTTCACTGCATATGCAGTAATACTATAACACATCCTATGCTTTAGTATAAAAGGAGAGTTGTATACTCTCCAACACAATTCTAGTACTGGTTACAGTAGCTATGTAACAACACTAAAATGCCTGCTCATAGAGGCTCACTAGTTCACTGGCAAAATCTCGAACTTTCTTATCAGCTGCTTCTGACTTCCTCCGCACCTCATCCTGAGGGGGTGGGGCAGGACACACCCACTAAAGAAGCCAACCAGCCTACTATAGGACAAGGGACCACTGCCTAGTGCTAATAGTGAATGAAGCCCTTCACTCTTCTATAGGAACCCACAACTGGTGAGACTGTGTGCGAGTCCCCTTGAGGGTGACTTCAAACGGACAGACAAATATGCTTTGAGTTGAACAACTGTTTGCACTAATAATTGAATTGCCCATTAGTGTGTGTGTGTGTGTGTGTGTGTGTGTGTGTGTGTGTGTGTGTGTGTGTGTGCGTGTGTGTGTGTGTGTGTGTGTGTGTGTGTGTGTCTTGAAAGGGGGCTCACTCTGAGAGTCTTGGAGCGCTCTTCAGCTTGTTCTGCCTGCCTCTCCAACTCCTCTATCTCCTTCAGCTGGCGCACGTCCTCAACACTTCTTCTTTGCTTCTGTTCCTCTATTTGTTCAACACGCTCACTGGCCTCCTTCTCAACAGACTCCTTCTACGTATATAGGGGGAAGAGAGGGAGAGGGACAGCAGGGTGAGGGAGAGGAGATGCTGTGTACACCGCATGCCACACCACCGTGTTGTTGTGCTGTTAGACCACTGTTGAATAAGTTCAAAGTGCCCATCTCACACCAGCAACACGCGGGAGTGAGGTAGTCTTACAACTCACATACTATCAGTTGACACAAGTACAAAATAGCTAGCATAACTCCATTTATTTACACCATATCCCTACAACCCCACAAGCCACGCCCACTCACACCACCTACTCTGCCCACAGCCACGCCCACTTTCACAATCTACTCCACCCATAGCCCCACCCATAGCCCCACCCACTCTCACCATCTCCTCCATTTCCTTATGCAGTGTGGTGATCTGACTGGACGCCTCTGGAGGCAGCTCAAATGTCCCCGAGGGAGACCTCACAATTGGTGCCCCTTCCTCAGCTCCTTCTGTGTGGGATAGGAAGACACAAGGGACTGGGGATTGGAATATCTGGATGTGGCAAGGAGCCTCTAGTCAAACACAAAGAATACTTTTAATATTGTACATACGTAACAACTAAACCCAAATTAGGTAGTGTTTTGGCAATTCATCAATGTCTTCCTCGAAAAAGGTTGATTTTACAGTGTCAGATGAATTTGAGTGTTAGAGAGCATTTTGTAGCAACAGGGAAGAATTGTAAGACATATTGACAGTTCTTACGTAACTGACTCATCCTACCTCCTCCCTCCCTCACAACCTTCCTTCATTGTTCCTCACCACTCCATCTCTCACCTTTCTCTCCTTCTGCCTTGTCCAGCTTGCCATCCCCAGTGTTATCCTCCATTGTACCAAGCTCACTGATCATTGACTTGACTTGCTTCTCTGTCTCTTCAATGGCTAGAATCTCGGTACTGTTGTTCATTGAGGAGTTCTCTGTAAAGCACAGGGGGTGGGGTCAACAGTAACCAAGGGCAACAACATGGCAACCGCAACACAAATGTAACCACTCACTCTTGCTGACAGGCATAGTGCTCTCCAAGTCCTCTGGTTTGAACCCATCGCAGACAAGTACGGTCATCTTCTCCTGCACTCCTCTCAGTGCCCGCACAGCGTCCATGTGGGAGGCACCAAGCAAGGACTGGGCGTTGACCTCCAGGATCCGCTGGCCCACCTTAAGGCGGCCATCTTTGGCAGCTGCTCCACCAGGAATAACCTGACGTTGGAGGAGAGTGGGGAAGAGACCAGATTAACTGGTGGAGGGGACACTAGATCTGCAGTATCTCTGCAATTCTCAAGCAGTTGTCCACAATGGAGTACATTACTGAAAACAATGGGAATGTACGTACTGTGTTTCATGGTCTACTGCATGCTGTGGGTTTGTGAGACCAATGCTCTCACTAAAAAGTTTCGCTACCCTCTCTCTTCATTGCACAACCACGTACAACTCAACATGCAAGGCCACCACTCGACACACCCACACCAACCTCACCCACCACTAGACACGCCCACACCAACCCCACCCACCACTAGACACACCCACACCAACCCCACCCACCACTAGACACACCCACACCAACCCCACCCACCACTAGACACACCCACACCAACCCCACCCACCATTAGACACGCCTGCCCTGCCCATCCTCCCTACCTTTGAGATGTAAATCCCTCCCTCATCGGTGTAGTCTGTCTTCATCCCTCCTCGGATGCTTAGGCCAAGCTTGTCGTGAAGACCTTTAACCAGTGTTATCTCCTCGAGGCCGGGGGGCGGGGGAACATGGCGGACCAGAAGGGTGATGGTGTCGCGACGCTCAATCAGCAAGGAGACAGCCGTCTCATGGCGAGCATTTCTGACATCGGTCTCGTTCACCTGAAGAGAGTGGGTTGAGAGGTAACTTGTATCACTGAGAGGAGCATCACATTAACACATGACAGTAGTCAGCCAAGTCCATGTGTGTGTGTGTGTGTGTGTGTGTGTGTGTGTGTGTGTGTGTGTGTGTGTGTGAGCGTACCTGCAAGATTCTGTCTCCGACCTTGAGTTTACCACTAGCGGCTGCAGCTCCACCGGGGGTCACCTACAAGTGAGATATGGATGAACATGTGACACACCATGAATAGGTACCTCCATATACGTAAGTATAAAAGCCAGCCACCTCTCTCAAGCACTCTCTAGTCCCTAGTATCACTAACACAGCCAACAAAAACCACTACATCTATACAACCACCGAGCTGAGGACAGCCCCGCCCACTGAGCTGAGGACAGCCCCGCCCACTCACCCGTGACACAAATATCCCCGGTTCTCCGTCCCCAAAGGGTTTGCACACATGGTCTGCTCCGCCAACAATCTTCAATCCGAGCAGTCCAGTCCCTCGTTTGAGAACAACCAGCTACGAACATGACAGCAGTAAAAGGGACACCACATAATACGTATATACTTATGTACATAGCACACAAATACAATACTACATACAACTATTATTCATGTAATATATACTAAACTCTGCAACAGTTATAATAATCGTATGTAAAAATCCATCCAAAAATCTGATAACGGTGCAATTGTTTGTACTTTGCAATACAAATTGGCACATTTTACGATTTTCATGAAGAAACATGAGTACAGACTACATCACATACTTTACATATAGCCACATGCTCCTAACGATACTTTCACACCTCACCAACACTGACACACCTCACCCACACACCGCACTCGCACACCTCACCAACACTGACACTCTCACACCTCACCCACACACTGCACACTCTCACACCTCACCCACACACTCTCACACCTCGCCCCCACACACCTCCTCAGGGTACGGAGATTGCTCCTTTGTCATGTTCGGCCTCAACACCACCACGTCCGAGTCACTGTCAGAGTCACTGCTACTCTCTGAGTCAGTCAAATCTACCGGTACAGATGACAGCTGCTCAATGCTACTGGGATCGGGATCTGGAGACTCCGCCTTCTCTGACCCCTCCCCCTCTTGTTTTGCAGCCGACTGAATCAGCTGGGCAATGTTAAAGTTGGCATAGTCACTGCTCCTTTTGGAGCGGTCTTTGGACTCCGCCTCCTTCTCATCCACAGGGACATCCTCTTTGTCAGGTTCCATGGCAACAAAGCCTTGCTTTTCTCTATCACTGATCTCTGTGACCAGAGACTGCATTTGTTTGGTAACTTCATCATCACCTTCAGCTGCCTGCTTCTCTGGGGTTACTGTTGTCCCTGGCGATGTAGTCTCCGCCTCCTGCTTCTTTGCGGGAGTGGGGCTTGGATCTGCTACACACACAGTTGGCTTCTCTTGGTGGCTGGCAGCAATCTTCATTCCAAATTCCCTCAAATCTTGTGAAGCACTTTGTTCTGCTCCTTTCTCTGGCTTCTGGACTCCAGTGACAACAGCAGGAGTGGGGGATGGAGTTGCCGTTGACGACGGCATAACAACAAGGACTTCCCTTGACACCACCAACAAACACGACGCCGTGACGGCCTTCAGAGCGTTCACAGACTCCTGGTGAGATGCTCCGGCCATGTTCTGACCATTCACCTGAAAAAAGAGTATTAAATCAATTACAGCAAAAGGAAACTCCGAATTCAGGACACCTCTCTAATGAGGACAATTAGGGCTATCCTAAACTGTCCAAGTGATGTCATCAATAGAGAGGTGTCCTTGTGTATGTAAACAATGTATTGTAATGTACGTACGTACGTATGTGTGCGACTCCATCTGTAAAATTCTGATCAGATCCAGTACAGTTTGATGTGAATGAAATTGCTAAAAAAATTACATATACAAAATGGCCGACGCTATGCTGACACTCACTGAGAGAAGCTTGTCTCCTAGCCTCAGTCTCCCGTCAGCCTCAGCAACCCCTCCTGGGGCTACTTTGGTGATGAATATGCTGTCGTCAACGTCCTCATAGGCTGGGGTTGAGCCCCGCCCCCCTGCGATACTGAACCCAAGGCTCTTGCCAGGGATACGCTGGAGCTCAATTGTGACCTGTCAGGGAGCAGAAAAGAGAGTAAGAGGAATAAGTATAGACACACATGTTGACAACATTCTTACAGTACCTCACACACACACTTGCTAATACTCTCACAACACTATCACACACACACTAGCTCTCTCTCTCCCTCCCTCCCTCCCTCCCTCCCTCCCTCCCTCCCTCCCTCCCTCTCTCCCTCCCTCCCTCCCTCCCTCTCTCTCTCTCTCTCTCTCTCTCTCTCTCTCTCTCTCTCTCTCTCTCACACACACACACACACACACACACACACACACACCTCCACTGTCTGCAGAGTAGAGGGTCCGGTGGGAGGGGAGGTGGAGGAGGCAATCACTGCACGGCTCGTGTTCTGTAACAAGTCAGGCGTGACATCAGCAGGACCCTAGAGAAGGAAGTCATGTGACAGTCATGTGACCACATACATAGTTTAGGCTACATACACATTTAACAGAGTACAGTACCACACCACACACAATTAGCACCATATTGAAAACATCTCCTCCCAGTTGTAGATACTGGGCTTGATACCGAATACAACATACTTGTGTTTCCATGGCTACTAAAACACCACTTGCACACAAATGTGCAGTGTGGTTAGGTGAGATGGTGAGCCACTCACTCTCTTCTGAACACTGTCACACAAGTCCACAGTACCACCTTTCTTCTCGTTGGGAGGAGGAGAAATCACTTCTGGGGCCTTCTGCAATGACAGAATAACAATGGGTGACATACATAGTGACAGAACATTAGATGACAATAGTGCCATTAGATGACAAGACAATGACAATAATGTCAAAGCCAATCACATCTCCCTCCACCCGCTAACGCACATCAGTCACAGCGTGCGCACCTTCCTGAGAACATGCTGCCTCTTCCAGTCACCTCTCCCCAGGTCGTCCTGCACATCTTCCACTTCACCAGTGGCTACCAGCTTGGCCTGAGCATGACAAACAAACACACACACTGACTAGCACACACACACACACACACACACACACACACACACACACACACACACACACACACACACACACACACACACACACACACACGAGTACTCAAAACACTACTGTATAATTAGTGACAGCTACAACCTTTTCACTTTTGACCCACAATGGAAGCCAAACCTGTCCCTAACCTATCTTACCACTCCCAATACAGTAACCTTCCTTCCTTCCTTCCTTATCACAGTATCATTCCCTCACTCTCTCCCCGCCCTCCCTCACACTCCTCACTACACCCTCCCTCCTCACATCAGTTATGGATTCATCATCGCCATCATCAGTGATGACCTCGTCTGCTTTCCTCTTCTTGAAGATGGGGGCACCCACTGGCATCTCCAGGTGTGGTTTGTGCTTGCTCTTTCTCCCTTTCTTCTTCCCGTCTCCACTTCGATCATGTCGGTCTTGTCGACGAGGAGTGGGGAACCGAACCAGCTGTAAATAACAACAAACAAACACTGACTGATTGGTCCATGTCCTCATGTGTGCATTTGATAATGACTCAGTTGTTGAACTCTGCCTATATGCAACTAACATGGTAGTAGCATGTGATAGTCATGTGACCTCAAGCCCCACCCACCCACCCGAGGGTTCCTGAAGCTGTCTGATCGGGCACCAATGATATTTGGGTCAAAGGCAACCACTTTTTTATCCAAGTCATCACGGCTTCTGTGGTGTTCCTCTCCCTCACTGCTCACTACAAAACAACAACAACAACAACATAAGTAGTAAACAGTCACACCATTGCAAGTATACACACAGCGACATACACACAGATGACATTATGTAACTGTGCAGTGAAAACACTCTATTCTGGTCAACTGCGTTTGGGACAACTCCAGGTGCCCTGATTAGAGAGATGCCCATAATTCAGAGGTAGGTTTAGGCTTTGGCAGTCAAGTGCTACACACACAGGGGAGCCCACTGTGGTGCTGCTGCCAGTACATACTCAAGCTGTGTTCCTCGGTTGACTTCTGGGGCAATGCTGAGCAGGTGAGTATCATGTGTTCACTGTTCTCTGGGTCCGGCTCAGGGTGGAGGGGGATGAGAGGCTGACGCTGAGGGTAGAAGAGAGGAGTGGGAGGAGCAGGCAAGGGGAGGAAGAGAGGAATGGGAGGAGCAGGTAAGGGGAGGAAGAGAGGAGACAGACTCACACGGTATGCATTAGTAAACAAATGTTAGAATTTGACCTATACAAACGCGTCTCCTGTAGCAGCCCATCAGTGCCTCCCTTACCATCTGATCCCCTTTAAGCTCGTGTACATACATTCTTCACTACCCTCCCTCCCCCCTCTACCAGCCCCAAGCACACAACACCCTCCCTCCACACACCCTCCCACTGTACGAGCACCCCTCACACCCAGCCTCCCACCCTACTGACCTGGAGGTCTGACAACCACAGGGCATCAAGCTCCAGCTTCCTGAACGACATTGGAAGGTGCAAGAGTCTGCGAAGAACAGGTGACACACACAGACAGACAAGCTAGATCAACCAACACACACACTCTGGAGCGGCTAAACAGCCACTACTGTTAGTCCTAACAGCGGAGATGACACTAACTGTTGACTGCGTCTGAAAGTGAAGCTACGTATGTACCTATAAATAGTCTGGTTCATCTGTGAGCATGCAGTGATAAGGATTCATCAGAATGTTGCCATGGCAACAAATGTGGACTACTTATGTATGGCTTAATCGTGGCAATTTTCATTGTCCATTGAAGACACACACACACACACACACACACGCATGCATGCACACACATGCACACACACACACACACACACACACACACACATGCACACACACACGCACACACACACACACACACACACGCATGCACACACATGCACACACACGCATGCACACACATGCACACACATGCACACACACCACTCTACAACACCACACCAGGTACATACGTATTACAGGTGCACACACATTGCAAACATATACCCATACATCGAATACTGACACAACACTCATTTTTCTTAGAGGTGCACTAGCAAGAAAGGAAAGTTAGAGCCCCCCTCCCCCCCCTACCCTCCCATCCACACACACACAGAAGGACTAACCTATTTCCAGACAAGTCCAGTACTTGTAGGTCTTTGAGAAGACCCACTTCGTCGGGGACAACAGTGAGTTCATTGTCACGGAGAGAGAGCACTCGCAGAGAGGTGCAGTGGCCAATGGCCTGAGGCAGCTCGATGATGTGATTCCGAGAGAGGTCCAGCATCTGGACTGCAGGCATGTCAAACAGAGTTGCTGGAAGGTTCTGTGTGGGAGGAGGAGGGAAGCAGAGGATGGGAGGGAGGCAAGGGGAAGGGAGGGAGGAGAGGGAGGGAGGGGAAGGGAGGGAGGGAGAGGGAGGAGAAGGGAGGGGGGGAAGGGAGGGAGAAGGAAGAGGGAGAGAGGGTGGGTAGGAGATGGCAGAGAATGAAACAAAATTGCCATACTACCCTGCACATTTGTATGCACAACACTGTACACAACTACACACTCACAAATGTACTATGCATACTGTACACATGTGAACACACTACACTTCTCCAGTGAAGCAAAACGTGTACGTTAGTGACAAATGACTATTTTTGTGTTGCTATGCAAGAAGAAATTTCAGACAGTTTCAAAACCATTGGTGTTGACAAGGTAACAGCACTGCCTACAACAAACCATGCACGAGCACTGTGGTCACAGTCCACGTCCGCCCCCACTACCTCCTTACATCAATCATGTTCTCAAAGAGAAACAGCTCTGTCAGAGAGGTGAGTCCACCCAGTGTGTCTGGCAGGTCCAACAGCCTGTTCATGTCCAGTTTGAGTGTGAGGAGGTGATTCATCTCTCCTGTGAGGACATGTCAGGAACAGGACAAACACATGATATACACATGCTTGACATGCCATACAATGTGCACAAGCTTCACTTTCAACACACACATACACACACACACACACACGCACGTACACACACACGTACACACACGTACACACACACATACACACACACGTACACACACACATACACACACACGCACACACACACATACACGTACACACACACATACACACACACACACACACACACGTACACACACACACACACACACACACACACACACACACACACACACACACGTACACACACACACATACACACACACGTACACACACACACACACACACACGTACACACACACACATACACACACACACACACACACACGTACACACACACATGTACACACACACACACACACGTACACACACACACCAATGCTTGCAGGTACTGTAGTGAGCAGATTCTCAGAGGCATGAAGGTCCTTCAAGTTGCAGAGGTGGTTGATGGTGACGGGAAGAAACTCAAGCTTGTTCTTGGTCACATCAATGGACAACAGAGTGCTCAAGCGACCAATGTCGTCTGGCAGCTCCTTCAACTGGTTGCTGTCCAGCTGCAGTTCTTCAAGGCTCTCTAGGGAGCCAATCTGGGGAGGCTGGGGGAGGAGAGAGGAAGGGACATGGACTGAACAAACACACACACTCTTCTACTAGTCCCTCTACATACGTGCGTATATAATGCCTCCCCCGACATACGTAAATAACAAAGTGTGTACCACTTGCTCCACTGATGGTCGTGTGTGTGTAAACGCTAACCACAAATGTTATGTCAGGTGAAGTGTGTGTGTGGTCACAACACCCATACAGAACAATACAGTGACCATTCCTGCACTCAGTGTCACTCACATTGGTAGGACTGTGTGTGTTTGTGTGTATATGTCACACTGTGTCGTGATGATGTCATGAACATGCAGGTCAAATATCACACCACCCCATGGTAGGAAGACAGTTCCAGGGCAGTCATAGCAAGGCGAGGCATTCTTGCAGGTAGTCATAGCAATGGGACACCATAGCAACAACAATGTACCAAAATCGTACCATTCCTGGTCATTCCCAACACCACTCCTGTCCACCTCCCCCGTCTCTGCCCATACTCTTACAACTGTTAAGACATACCAGTCACACACACTGGTACCAAAAGGGAGCCTCACCAATTCCTCAATCTCGTTGTTGCCCAGGTCCAACCTCTGCAGCTTCTTCAGCTGAGCAACGCTGCGTGGGACACTCTTCAGCAGGTTTTCTCTAGCTTCCAGGACTACCAGGTTCTCCAGACTATAGGAAGGGACAGACAGACACACACAAGGGGTATTGACATTGTAAGCTATCATGGAAAGGAGTTACACAAGATTGGGACATTTTGACTTAGAGTGTCCTCACCAGTTCTTGTCAGCTGAGTGAACACACTACCCTAGTTTCATCGCTGTGGCACTGAAATGATCTACCACACCCACCAACCCCACTATGAGCAACGCTAACTAACAGCCTCACATGCCAGCTGTAGCCGGCACTCCCAAACCGATACTGATTTAATGAAGTGTTGACTTGACACAATCTATCAAGCACAAGATCAATAGTGGGTTGCGTACACATTACAAGTGTAACGAAATAAAGCTTTTTGTCTTGGTCTTTATGGCATTTAAAAAGGATTAACACTGTAAGCTTAACAGGTTTTAAACCACCACACGCTGCTGCATGCCATATCAACACACACGCCCATAGCTACCTCAAAGGACTTAGGCATTTCCTCTTCATTAGTTCAGCATTCACTCAAATTGATTAGGAAATACCTCGCAGTGTCTGAAAGGTCACATTACTGAGGCCAGATAGCAAATATGCCTGCTTTCAATAGACAGCTAGTGACTCGCATACAAGCATGTAGACACGTATGTATGTACACATGTATGTATGTAACCTGTATGTATGTAGGTATGTATGTATGTACAGTTGTGATGTACATGGGTTCATTGTACCGTTACATTACGCGCATAGGAGTAGTGGCAGCCGGTTCTTGAGAAATTAATGAGCGATAAAAGTGTTTGCTAATGAGTCGGCATGACATTGAGGTCACGGATGTTACCCTTGCCAGCTACAAAACGGTTTCCCATACATAAGTGCACTTACACCCTCAGCATTACTGTCACATCAACACACATGGAAGCTCTTAGTGCCATGACACGGTACCACACTCCAGTTTTACCGCACGTACAAGTACGACATTGTACTCAACATCCTTTGACACAATAGTATAAAGTTCCCTCACAATCACGAATGATAACGCCTTCAAGGATATCAGCTTTTGTATACTCACCTTCCGATTTCAGTTGGTAGCCGTGGCAACGAGCAGTCATTCATCATAAGAACTGTCAGTGACTTTATATTTGTCAGACACTCGGGCACCCTACAGATGGGCAGAAGGAGGTGCAAATAACTTACACAGTACACACACCACCACCTCAAGGTGATACTACAATAAGTGTTAGTGTTGATTCAATTGGTCATTTGCACACACACCTACTAGTACCATTCCAACCACATGGGTAAGCGTAATAATGCTCCATACAGTGCCACAATGTATGTACATGTGCACTGTGCATTATACAGTGATCCAAGGCATAAGCTGGTTTGAGGTGACACATTAAAAACACACCACCAGTGATTGGGTTGTGTTGTCTCTCTTTTAATTAAAGCGAGACACCCTTGTTCATTGAGTTGAGGCGACCCAACTCAAGTGAGACACCTGTCTATCAGCGGGACAAGGTATCACCTCCACAGCATGACACCTATTGTCAGTGAGTGGAGGCGACACCTCTATAGCATGATTCATTTGTCCAACACAGCCAAAGGGATGAGGTGACACATTCATAGCATGCTTCAGTTGGACAAGGTGACAGATTTACAACATGACACCTACGTATGCACAGTGAGGTGACAGTGATAACAAGTAACACTTGTTTGAATGCATGTGAGGTGACACATTTTTACAACAAGGTGCCAGACTACAGTAAACATCGCCTGAATGCCCTAACTCAATGTACAGGGTGATGGACTAGTGGTTAAGTGACTAAGCAACAGGGCAGAGGTAATGGAAGGTCCCTTGGGCACAATTGGGATGGGCATGTGTGTGCACACATCCTCTTGCAGCATTCCAGGGAGTCAGACCCATTCAAATCAAAAAAGGTTAAACACAGTCACACACAAAAGCCATCTAATACCAGATAAACTGTACATCTGTGAGCAGATCAATGTCTATGCTACCACATACAGTGATGTATGAATAATTCAAATCATTCGAAACCGTAAGAGCTATAAGGGATTGCTAGGAACTCACTTCAAGAGAGGGTTTGAGCTGATCTCTAGAATGGACAGGCTTCGGCAAAAGCGAATAGACTCTGGAATTTCATCCAAGGCTACAGAAGGATGGAATGGAAGACGTGAACACACACACTCACTCACACACCCTCGATAACGCATGCAGACACTCACCATTCTTACTGACGTCCAGTTCCACCAGATGTGTTAGGTTGGAGATGTGGGGGGACAGTCGCAGTAGCTCATTTTCACTGACAGACAATTTCCTCAGATTGGTTAGGCGAAAGAATTTCTACACAACAGAAGACAGTAATATCATCTAAGCAGTGTTTCAGTAGAGTGATCAGAAACAGTACTGCCCAGTGCCAACAGCACACTCTAACTGACGATTCGACAAAGGATCATCCACTAAGTTAGCCATCTGGTGAAATAAATAGCTATCGAGTAAACATTAAGTACATAGCGGAAACAATCAATTAGCTGAGTGCAGGACGCTTTCAGCCCTCGTCAGCATGAAACATAAACATCCTAAGTATAATCAGTTGATTGATTGATTCTGCCATGTTCTGCTCACGATCGATTCGTCTTTACTTCCTAAGCACCAAATAACACACAAGTCTAGGGAGAACATGCTTACCATGGAGAACCAACTGTAAACGTATTCATGACAATATATAATAGTATTCATAGACCAGGTGTGTTGAATAGAGTCATCTTAACAGATAGAGTGCAGCTGATAAGACAAAACCACAGCAAAGTGACATGTGGGCTATATAAAGTAACACTGGGTAGGAGGAATGGCTAGCACCAAGGTGGCCTGGAGTGGAGCACTTCACTGCAGCTCAGAAGGATGATGAAGGAGAGCCTTTAGATAGGCATCCCACCAGAACAACCATGACCATTTACATTATCACAACATTTTATTCCCCTCTCCACAGAACTGGCACAGTGCTAGGGTACAGATGTAGACAGGTGTACTGCTTTGTGTGAAGCACAAGTAGCGGGGAAGAGTTCATGTAGCAACTTATTCACCCAACACACACTCCTACCGAATAACATGTAGTGGGAGTGTGCTTGTGTGTGTACATGGGATGACAGGTGCGCACACTCATGTAAAGCAGCACTCAACACACCACACACTAGAATTAGACTCCTTTGTACCATTAATGCATACCATTATCACATATACACATTATATAGACCACTCCATGTAATACTGTGTAGGTGTACAGACGATGGGTCTAATGTGGTGCTAGTTGGACACACACAGCTAAACCTATTACACAGTGGTGGCACCAACATCCGAGAGGTCACAGTCACGCACTTGGTGTCACTCACACTCGTCGCACAAACCCCACTTACTTCCGTTACACTACAAAAGGCGAAGAATGGACCTCCACACACATCAATTCAAACACATTCCTCACAACAGACATTACTACAAGAATACATCAAAGCCATCATTGATGCAATAGATCAATTACAACAGGACATTCCTTTTATCAAAACGTGCATAGAAGCACATACGTACATTCCATCACAGTTTAATCATAAAGTATTAACACTGACAGAAGCCAGTATAGGTACATACAAGACATGCATAGGACATCCTGTACATGGCACCCCACACACGGGAGTGGCCCTACCAATATGTGGGGGATGGTTTAGCATATCGTGTTCACATACCATGTTTGACATATCGGGTGACTTCCAATACGCATCTGTTACGGGCAGAGTGCGCGCATTCAGCTGCACATAACACACGCCCACCATGTGCTGGTTGTCAGGGGATGGGGACTAGCGCTTAACAACTACGCCATCACCTTTCACACACACACTTTAGATCAGATCTTTACACGACAAATTCCATCCCAGTGTAGGAAGAAATGTGATAGTGAATAGCTAGTGGAATGGACAGATTACCTCAAGCATACTAGAGTCTTCTAGCACACACAAACGCACACTAGCTTTGACACCACATGACCGGATTGTAAGCACACGCGAAGCCAAACCCACACTCCCTCCCTTCTCCTCCCCAAATCCCATCGCCGTTGATACACAGCGGCGCTTATACTCACGGGAGGGAGGTCCTGAAGCCCGTTCATGTCCAATAGGAGTTCCTCGAGGTGTTCTTCATTCCGGTATACCTCGTCAGGGATGTGAGTTAGACTGCCGTGGCGGCGGTCCAGAAAGTCAACGTGCCGGGCGCAGTTCAGTCCAATACAGGCTTTGAACATGGCGCGGCCGTCTTGTAGATACAGCGAGGCGCGGAGCACACGGGGAGAAGGAGAGGGGTACGTACAGACACACAGACAGATACGATCCCCACTCGAGCCTACTTTGGCACTAAAGAATGCATGAGTTGCACCTCGGGAGGGTCCTAATGACGTCATGAGACGTGTAAAAACACTGAGCAAATTTTTGTATCGTGCCCGTGGTCACGTGCTTTGGAATCATCTATGGTAACAAAATGGCAGGCATGCAGGCAAGAACGACTTTATCCTTGGGCCAACGACTGTGGAACAGCATGTCTAATTGGGTCATCAGAGCGTCTGGCTACCAGAAGCTTGGTGAGTAAATTAGCTGAAAAGCTTACTGTGTCATTGCACAGTAACCATATTTCAGAAATTTCTAGTTTCAAGCTCCGGGTGTTCAGAATAGTGCATATCCCGCTTATATTTCCTAGGATACTATGGGAATTACATAATACAATACCTCTCTTTGTTCTTATAGCTGCAATTTTTGAGTAGGCAACATTTGTAACTATTGCAACATTTTGTGTTTTGTGCCCTTCAAACCACCATGATGACTTAACCTTTCTGTACAGGACTTCTGAGGGAGGACTTGTACATGGAGGAGAGGCCTGAAGTTGAGGAGGCTATTCGCCGGCTGCCAGAGGAGGAGCAGTATGAGCGTCTGTTTCGGATCAAACGAGCATTGGATCTGAGCATGAAGAAGACAGTGCTACCACGTGACCAGTGGACTACACCTGAACAGGTGGGGGCTCACTCCCCGCCTCCATCTGTTTAGCATTGAGAAATTACATCACTTGAATACAAGTTGAAATGTGTTTCCCCTCCCCTCCCCTCCCCTCCTCTACCATGCTTTCTCCTCCCCTCTCTCTTCCTCTCCCCTCCTTTCCCCTCCCCCACTCTATTCCTCTCCTCTCCATTCCCCTCCCCCTCCCCCTTCCTCTCCTCTCCTCTCCCCTCCCTTCCCCCTCTCTCTTCCTCTTCTCTCCCCTCCCCTCCCCCTCCCCCTTCCTCTCCTCTCCTTTCCCCTCCCCCTCTCTCTTCCTCTCCTCTCCGTTCCCCTCCCCCTCCCCCTTCCTCTCCTCTCCTCTTCCCTCCCTTCCCCCTCTCTCTTCCTCTTCTCTCCCCCCCCCCCCCTCCCCCTTCCTCTCCTCTCCTTTCCCCTCCCCCTCTCCTTCTCTCCCCTCCCCTCCCACTCCTCTTCCATGCCATCCCCTCCCCTCCCCCTGTCCCTTCCTCTCCCCTCCCCCTCTCCCTTCCTCTCCCCTCCCCTCCCCTCCTCTTCCTTGCCATCCCCTCCTCTCCCAACACACATACACCGCAGGACCAGTTGTACCTGAAGCCATACATTAAACAGGTGCAAAAAGAGATGAAAGAGAGGAAGATGTGGGACAGGCTATAACAGCGTCACCTCTTAACCCTCTCCACATTCTCGTAGCACACTGTTGTTGTATCAGTGTTATTGGCACATGCACTCAATAGAGGAAGCAGACTGGACATAAGTGTATATTGTAAGCATATTGTATTTGACTATGGTATCTATTGTTGCAGTATACACTGCATGGTGTGGTGTGGTGTGGTGTAGTGTGGTGTGGTGTGTGGTGTGGTGTGTGGTATGGTGTGTGGTGTGGTGTGGTGTAGTGTGGTGTGGTGTGTGTGGTGTGGTGTGGTGTGGGGTGGAGTGGTATGGTACATTTGTGACTTGTTCGTTGAAATTATGTCAGAGAGTGCATGCATGCGGTGTGTGCACCATGTAGCCAATTAAGGGGTGTCTATGTATTCACTTGACTATATACTGCACTGAACATGTGCACTGGCTGGGTGGATGCATTATGGTCCCATGTTGTCGTCTCAGCATGCATTGCTAACACACGTATACATGCTGGCCCTAGCTATAGCGAGATATTGATAGAGCTTGAGGCCCAGTACCAATTAAGGTGAAGACGGCCATGCACAGTGCTGTGTTGCACTGGAAGTACTCCAAGAGCTAGCCTCCATCGATTCTGAATTTATTCATGGATAAGTATACAAGATACATGCCAGTGCAGATGAAGTATAACTGAAACATAAGTACGTACAATGATCGAGAGACATGCAATGTCACCCATCAGCTAGCTAACACGCCGCAGTCAGTGACAGATCGTGAACACCTCCTAGAGTCACTTCTCTGTCAAGAACATGGAGTAAAGCTTCTTGTCTGCTTCGCTGCTGAAATGGGGCACAAACTGCACCTTGACAATCTCAGTGAACCCTTCAGACAGGGTCGGCTCAACAAACTTGTTCTTGTACACGTTAAAAGCAAGTTCTGGGACAGTCTTGTACTTGGGGTCTTTGTTTGTCAGTTCACGGAATTTGTTGTTGTGCAATGCATGTAAATGGGTTGTTGTGAACACAAAGCAGCGTGCTCGTACTCCCAACATTTTAGCAACGTCAAGGTAGCGTTTTCTTGACTCAACATCAGGATTGGTGTTGTCAATGACAACACTCCGCCTACTCTTAATGGATCTCCGACACGCATCCACACACTTCTGCCATGTTCCAAGTTGGTCCCGGTTGACGCTGTCATGGCTCTTGGTCATGTGCTGGCGGTAGAAACTGGACTTCCCAGACGCAGGGCAACCCACAAACACCACAACTTCACTCACATCTGCCGGTCCTACTATCTGAGCAGATTCTGGTTCAAGGAGTGGGGGAGGGGACCGGACAAGCTCTCTGGGGTCAAATTCACCAAAGGAAAATGGAGCTGGAGACTTGGCCAGAAAGAACTCCTCGGGAGTGTGGAACTTCATCCCCACATTGGCTGCAAACCTTCGGTCAGAACAGGAGAAGTCCTTCTTCTTGCCTGTACTCCAGCCATCCGGTCTTCCTGCAGCATCACCTACATAGAAGCAATCTTCAAGGATCAGCTTTGGAGCAACGCTCCCCGAAATCAGCTCCCACATGCCCAAGAGTGGCTTGCGGTACTTGTCCTTGTCTGTTGCCACGACAACCACCGCTGGCACAGAAAGTAGTCTCATGATGGCATCACACTTTGTCTTAAACTCACTCTCCTTTGCTGGCTTGCCTTTGAGTCCCATTTGGTTTGAAACAATCACAATTTGGTAGCCGTCTTTCTGCTGCAGGTCCCTAAGCTTGTTGGGGACACAAGGGAACAGCCACTTCCAGTCTTCAGCATCTTTGGCAAACTTCTTACCACTCTGGGTGCATATAAGAGTGTAGTCAAGATCAAAAATGGCCGCCTTCCCTGTTACAGACCCATCATTGTCGCCATCTGATGCAACTCCAAATGTGTACATCATCACTGAGTCAATCCACTTCCAAGAACCAGTCATGTGACTACCACCTGACCTCACAGGGACACCTGATTGGTTAGAGCAAGGTTGAAGCTGTGTCAGTGTCATTTGAATGTGTCTCCTTCCTTCACTTCTACTCCTAGCCTGATCAGTGTCACCTGCACTCTCTGTCTTCCTCCTCTTTGCCGGTGGAGCCCCATCCTCACCATCTTCCCTCGGGGCACTCCTCACTTCATTGGTGAAGAACACTACGAACTTGTCACCATCTGGAATCAGTTCAATTGTGCCCGACTGCCCCAGTAACATCTTCTCTTCTTGTGCCAGCAGTGACCCTCCAACACGTGATGAGTTCGCTCCAAACTGTACCACCTTCACCTCTCTGGAGGAGCAGTCAGCCGTCAACTCCAACTGTGAACGGGAGCAGCGCTTGTCCTTGATGAGGGTCTCAGGTCCACGGCCAACCACAACAGACTGCACACGACAGATGAACAGACGGACAGACAGACAGAAAGACACATTACGACTAGAGGTGCTGCCTTACATTTCATAAACAACTGCAGGTGATAACTGCACACTACATACCATGTAAGCTCTAACTGCCGCAGGACATTATTTTCACAAACTTTGCAAGCCAATCAGCAGTTACAAAATATATTCTGGCAACAATTTCATGCTTTAGACTTGCAGTATGCAAATACATTTTATATGTCACCAATACAAATAGCCAGGCAACCATTTGCAAAATAAAATTGCTTATTACCCTTCCAAACAGCAATTCAGCAATGTTTTTGTCCCGCAAAAAAGAGCCTTAACAGTACAACATTGGTCTCAAGCCAGACTACTTCCAGTCTCCATTTTGTATGACATTATGCAATACAATGGAACCTGTCTAAGATGGCCACTTGTGGGTCACTGATAATGGCCTTTATAGAGAGGGTGGTTGCTCTACAGAGGTAGACTGCAATGTTTTAGTGCCATGTTAGTGCTATTCAGGGGCAGGGAGGATGGTGGCTTTAGAAAGATGGCTGCGTTTACAGTGACCATACAGATTACCACATATGGGATTCCATCACAGTTTAGTACACCGCGCTACGGGTGCCGGCAGAAAGCATTGGACTACTCTACTGCACTTCAATAATGAACACCTTGACCTCACAACGAATCATGCTACATCATAGAACAAGTCACCACAATAATTACTACAGTGGTGGGTACAACTCTAAAGATCATTTAATACAAGCCTCACTTTTCCGTGTGGCAAGTCTATCTGCAGTTTCTGCTCAGTGTGGCAGGCGATCAACTGACAACGTCTGTCGGCGGCCATTTGCAATATTGCAACATAAATGAATTTCTATAGAAAACATGACGTGGTTTAAGTATGTTCATAATATTAAATGCATCACTAAATAGAAATACGCTATGATTGTCTACACTGATTTACCTATATAATATTTAGCACAGCTGGTTTGCAAAATGGCCGTTAGGAATCTCTTTTGCAGAGTGTTGCTGGACCAATGCACAGCGTGGAACTGGTACGGACGGAGTTTGCGTCAGAACGTTCCTTCTTCTAATTCCTTAGTACTTGCTCGAAGCAAGACGAAAAAGGCAAAGAAACAGAAGAAGAGCAAGAAGGACCTCCAACGTGAGATGCGCAAAGAACAGTTGAAGAAATTAGAGGCGGAGAAAGCCTATCACGAAGCGCTCATGAAAGTAGCGAGACGAGGAGAGCCTCTTGACCCGGAAATGCTCAACCCAATGCGTAAGCGCCCCCCACCAAAGATAAGCGCGGAAGAGGCAGAAAAGCGCCATCTCCTAGTGAAGGAGTGGACTCGGTACACGATGGAGCAGCAGAAGCAGGAACACGTACGACTGCGAGGGATGGTGGAGAGCAGGAAGAAGGCGCTGAGAGAGCTCAGACGTCTCTCCCTTCCCCTGTACCTGCAGGCGACACAGCTGAGGACAGACATTCTACCATTTGTGCGAACAGGCCCCACCCACACACCTCCCATTGCAGACTACCAACCACCAGAGAACGCAGACTACTGAACACGACTGTTGAGAGGATCAACTGTTATGTCAATATATATTTGTGTCATCTCATGTATGGTACGTGTATGACTTGCGCAATGCATAGCACTTCAAGCTATGCTACCTTGGTCTTCATTTTTTGTATAATTTAAATTATGCATGCACTTGCAATTAATGGTACCTCGATCAGCTATGTTCTATGTTTACCACATTATAATATAGTTTTATATAATCCAGCAACAATGATTCAATCACTATACAATACTTTACATACATAGTGAGAATAATATAATCTGATGTCAACAACTATAATCTCTTCCCTGCCTTCTACAAAAAGCAACAAAAGCTACAGATTTACTGCATGAGAAAACGCAGCAAAGCGGTATAATATCCAAATATCAGGTCAACTACAAACCTACAATACTTGATGTATAAACACAACTATGTGCAGTGTGAGCAATTAATGATACATTACATCTTCAAAAAAAACTTTGCCACACTATTCTAGTCAGTCCATTCTGGCCATGAAACGAGCCAATGTAGCCTCCACCTCTTTGAGTCGTGTCTCCATTAGCTGACGCTTAGCTCTCTCCTCCTCTGCCCTCTCCTCCACCTCCCTGAGCTGTGTCTCCTGCTCATCTGCTCTCTCCTCCATCTGCTCCAGTCTCCTCTTGGTCAATTGGAGGTGGTCCTGCACTGATGTCTGCAGATGTCCCTCCACTTCCTTCCTCAGCAGGACTACAGCACAGCCAAAGCGCTCGTACTCACACTCCACTTGCTGAAGTGGACACACCTCACGGTGGGCAGGGACAGTGCTACGAGTGAGACCCTGAGCACCACACTTGTTGGGGCAGTTGAGAGGGTAGCTAGGGCACTCCTTCAAGTGAGCTCCAGTGACTTGTTCATAAGTGGAGACGAGAGGACAGTACTGGCACTTCTTACGACGCAGACGACACTTGGATGTCATGTGCTTCTTCACAGCAGTTCGCCAGTACATGTGTCCGCACTTGTTGCCACAGTCCACAACCTGAAGGGGGCAGCCGTTGTCTGATGTGAGGTGATTCTGTACTTCAGAAAGTTCAATTTTCTTGTCACAGCCATCACACTGATTGGGGCAATGCACAGCTAGGCACTTGACATCGCGGTATGCTCTCCTGTCTTCAAAAACAGTGAAAGGTCGCTCAGACTGTTCGGTGCTTCTGCATGTGGGGCAGGATTTCGATCTGGTCTTCCACATCTCGATGCACCTTGTGCAGTACACGTTGCCACAACAGTTGGCCTGCACTGGGTCGTGTGACAGTGCCTGACACACAGCACAGATCAGTCCCTCAGGTGGCCTCTCCACAAAGTGGTAGCTCTTCCCAGCATAGTCCTGGGGGTGGCCTGTAGGTGGGATGTACAACATGTGCGTATCCAACAGAGGCTGTGTCATTTCACACTCACATGAAATGGATGATGACATTATGGAATGTATGAAGCAATATCTGTCACTTTCACACAACAGCCATGTGAAGTGTAAAGTACAAGTGACAGTAACATGTACAAATGGAAGACTCACAAACATCACACCACACACAACTTCACCACTTCACGTCACAGCCTCACCCTCAGCCTCACCCTTTGCAATCATGTAGTTTGTCTCCACCTTCCAACCACCAGGCAGGTCCACAAATCCCCACAATGGTTTGTCTGCGGGTAGCCCCTCCCATGCCACACCCACATCCCTCCCATTGTGGTAGAGATGGAGCTCTCCTTTCTCTGACACAGCAACACCAAATGTGTTGCCTGGTGAGCGATCCAGGTCCCACTGCAGTACTCTGTCCTGTCTCTTGTGCCATGCTGTACAGATACTACTCCCAATCATAACATACCAGTGCTGGTCACTGTTGTAAATGTCATTCCACTCCTGTGGCAGTGGTCCACTGTCTGGACTTTTGGTTGTGACACCAATATAAAGCCACTGAAACTGAACATCCAGACAACACAGCACACTAGATGTATTATCACATCAAACTAACATCTCAACAACTGACACAGTATACACATGGGACCAATACTGTAGTCCATACACAGTACAAGGAACACTATTGAAGGGTCAGTTTAACACAGGAACAATAATGTTCGTTTTACTATTCAAAGCTTCTAATGAACAAGCCTCAATTGTGTCCGGGTAAGCTTCTGAATCATTCATGTATAGAAACGGCATACAGTTATTCATAGTATAAGTATGATGTCACTAAAATGGCTGCCTACTCAGAATTGTATTGAGCAGGGCTAGCGATGCAAAGAGGAGTGAACAAAGCAAGTAATAAAAATGTTACTTGATTTAGCTGTGTTGCTATCAAAGAAATCGTTCGATCAATGTTAGAACAGAGCTAGTCATAGCTAGCTAGTGTAAGCTGCCAATGATCGACCGCTTTTCATATACCTTGCAGCATAACTGAAGATGAGGCAGAAGCTTGATTATTGCAGCGAAAAATAGCTAAATAACCAGTTGTCTCATTGTGTACCAATTATTGACTGCACGTACAAAGGCCTATATGCCAATTATCGACCAATTCACAGAAACGGTTCAGTAACTACGCTTCACAACAACCCAGCAATCTGGGATTCTCCAGGATTGGAGAGCAAGGTGTGCCACGTTTGTATAGCAGATTTTGAGAGGAAAGCTGGTACCGTTCACGAGTTATAAATGCGTTCAGACAAGACATCAACAATCCCGCGTAAGTCACGCTCATGACTTAGCCTTCCCCCATTAATATTCACTCTTGTTGAAACCACAAGTGTTTCACTGGTGGCAGATACAAGAGGGACTAGTCATCTTGCATCCCATCAGTACGCCACACTGATGAGCCCCAATCAGGGCGAAACAGCTGTCTGTGGCTCTTCCATCTTTGTAGGATGACTAGTAATGGGGGAGGGCGATCACTGGTTGCCATCAATAGGGCTCCGGCCCCCCAGCCTCCTGAAACACTTCGGTGTAGAAGGCTGGTAGGCGTAATATCTAGTGATTAGCCTTTGTTCAACCTAGCCCAGCCTGGCCGTTGCAGTGGCTTACCGACCGAACCGACCTCTCAAGACATGTTGAAGTTTACTCTTGCGCTGGTTTGCGCAATTTTCTTGTAACCCAATCTGTATTATCGACAAATATGCTGCAATTACTTTCTAATTTCATTGCCTATTATGTAACAGAAAGTGCACATGTGTGCCTATTATAATTATTGATTGCTGTTTTCTGGCCAGCTAAAAAATAATAATAATACATTTCTTGTAAAGAAGTCTTGTAAAGAAGTCCTTTCCTCTTTTAAAGCCGACGGCTAGTGTTTACCAGAGTCTTAGGGAAGCCTTCTATCGATGCACAAAAGTCTATCACCCTGTTTACAGTTCCTGTAAACATCCACGAACTATCCATGCACGTTTCAGGATACTACCAGTTGATAATAGGTACCAGTCAATAATTGGCAGCTTACATCAAACCTTAGTCCCACGCAGCTCTAGGACATACGTAGCTATGGAATCTGACAGGCATGCATGTAAGAAGAGACATTATAAGGAAGTGAGGCATTTGTGTAGCTGATACAGAAACATTGACAGATATAGCAATGTTAAGTGAGGACTCATCTACTAGCCAAGATGAGAGGAGGAAAAAGGAACAATATCTGCACATGAGCAAGATGAACAGATGTGTAAGGAGAAGTGCAAGGATAGCAGTGACATCAGTGGCTACTTCACATCACCCACAACTGATGAGTACATCATGCAGTACAGGAGATTCAGCAGACTGAATCAATCAAACAACACTTTAATCACTTCAACACTCTCTCCATCTCCTTGTGTGAACCATGCTAGCTACATCCCTTCTACGTCATCACAGTATACAATAGGCAGCAGTGGATTACATGCACAGCACCTCCAGCCATGTAAGGTGCGTCTAATGTGTGAGGGATGGAGGCTGCACTGATCGGACTTACATATATACTGCTCTTCTGCGATATCTTGACTGAAAACTTCAGTCCTTTTGGAATGGGGTCGTTTGAGAATGCAGCGCAATGCTCTGAACGGATGCCACCACTCGCAGTTCGCCTGTCCTCGCTCAATGTCACGCCATTCCCACACTTTGGGTGGAACTTTCCCAAAACCGCCTCGCTACTGACAGCCATCTTTAGTCGGAGGAACAGACGGGGAACCCCCTTCCAGGTTCTGTACACGCACAACTGCACACGTGCATACGTATGCACGTGCTAGGTAAGCACGTACACTGTGGAGCTAGTGGTGTGTGGCCGGTGCAGGCTTGCGTGACCAGACTGTGGTATAGTGGATAGCCATAGCTAGCTAGTAGGACCACGTATGTGTGTGTGCTCTCGCTAGCTAGCTAGCCGGTCTACACACATGCACTCACTAGCTAGCCAGTCTACACACATGCACTCACTGGCTAGCCGGTCTACACACATGCACTCACTAGCTAGCCGGTCTACACACATGCACTCACTGGCTAGCCGGTCTACACACATGCACTCACTAGCTAGACGGTCTACACACATGCACTCACTAGCTAGACAGTCTACACATGCACTCACTAGCTAGCTGGTCTACACACACGCACTCACTAGCTAGCCGGTCTACACACATGCACTCACTAGCTAGCCGGTCTACACACATGCACTCACTAGCTAGACAGTCTACACATGCACTCACTAGCTAGCCGGTCTACACACACGCACTCACTAGCTAGCCGGTCTACACACATGCACTCACTATAGCTAGCTAGCCGGTCTACACACATGCACTCACTAGCTAGCTGGTCTACACACATGCACTCACTAGCTAGCCGGTCTACACACATGCACTCACTAGCTAGCCGGTCTACACACATGCACTCACTATAGCTAGCTAGCCGGTCTACACACATGCACTCACTAGCTAGCTTTATACGTAATTGAACTGACCAGTGAACATGATGTTGCTGAGTCCTTTCAGCCTGTATCTGTGGAACTGGACATTGTTTGAAGGGTAGCTAGCTATAGCTACATGTATGCAATTGTATAGATAGCTACATGAGACCTGTCATTAAAGAATGTAGTCACTCAAAATGTAGCTACAATGAATGCACCCACCAGGTCCACTTGTTTTGCTATGGCCTCCTAGCTAACCCCCTGCATGCAGAGCTAGCTAAGGTCCATGCAGAGAATACCCAACAGCACCTTTAGCTAGCTAGCTGCACCTCTGTAGAGCAAGCTCTTCTGTACACACTGTATAGCTAAGTCTACCTCAATATGACAGATCTAGACAGACAGGTTTCACTGTATGGATGTGCTATAAAGCTATATAGCTACCTGTCAGAACGCATGCATGCTTATTTAGCTATAGCTAGTGCAGTCAGTACCATGACTGTGGTACATATAGTATTATCCAATGCATGGACGGTAGCATTGATTACATCACATCATCATACAATCTGTCATGTGATCATGCATACAAATACCTGCAATGTATTACTGTCAGCATTAAACTGTATGGTGCATATGGGCCTGTGGTATGTGTAGTTCATCAAAATAGAAAGGAAATTAAAGAGCACCTGTTCTCTGTTGTACAGCAAGGCAAATTGTCTACCATTCAGAATAACACAATACAAAAACTGAAAATATTAAATGAAATGTAGTTACATCAAATGATACAGCTAGTCTTCATCATCATGGCTCAAAAGAGACTCCTGGAACAGAGCATGTCTGTCCCAATTGCCAGTACGTGTAGTCCGAGATACACGAGGAGCCATCCGTGGTAACCATGGCAACTCATCACTTTCATTCAATAAATGACTGGCATAGAAGGCAGATCGGTCTTCCTCATCTGCTCCAGACCTGCTTGGGAATGGTGACTTCCAGTTTGTAGGAGAGAGAAAGACAGACAGCCTCTCCTTCCACTTTGCAGCAAGGCAGTGGGCCCTGTGTGATAAAGTACATTAGATACATACATAAAGAGATGGAAGGAGCTAGGTGGATATACACACTGTGAGTTGAAACATACATTAGGTGGAACAGTACTAAACATATGCACACAGTATGCTCTACATGTACACAAGATAGGTCATTTTGTGGAACATTTTTGCAAATCTAAAAATGCAAAATTCCCCTACTGTCATTATACATTAGGGGGATACAAGGGCTTCATGAAATCCTCATGCCAAGAAAAGGATCCATGAAATATAAATCCCTTGAATATTTGTATTTGTCAGTCGTAGCTCAGTGGCTAGAGCACTAGCAGCTAAAGCCAGATGTCCTGGGTTCAATTCCTGGCGACGCCACTTTCTTTCCAGCCCTATGTCATTTCAAAGGGCTACAGACAGTAACAACGCCGGTTGTGTCTTGTCGACGCGTTGCCAAGAGGTCTTCGGACTTAGCCTTCTTCCATCTGTCTTCGAACATGGCCCTCTTCCAACGGCCTAGCTGTGTTTACGCTTAAGAATATTTGTATGCATACAGTTTCAGCTGAACATAGCTATGTACATACATGAATATATATACACATCACTAAAAATGGCTGTCTCAATCCTGTTGGTACCAGATTCCCTTATAAGCACCCTACTGCAGTTCCATGCAACTCACCATAAGTACTTCCCCACCAAGTAGGTCCCCACTGCTGCAGCATACACAAACGGTAGTATCACCACCACACTACCGAGCCACCTCGGAATGTAACGGTCCTGTCGCTGCAAGATGGCTGCCGTGGCAACAAAGAGGTCCAGTAAGATGAGTGCTTCTACAACATTAATCCACTTCGCCTCATACGGCTTGGAGAGACAGTGCACCACCAACATCACAACCTCAAAGAACAGCAGGGTGAGCTGTGGGGGAAGGGGAAACAAGTGGGAGATGAGGAGGGAGAGGAGAGGGGAGGGAGAGAGGGTGAGGTGAGACAAACAGTGCACCAAAAGCATTAACTCAAAGAGGCTAAGCAACAGCTGCAGAAGTAAGCAAGCGACAGTTAAACACAGCTGAGCCTGTGTGTGGACTTAGCAACAGCAGATTACAAGCTTTATCCCTGATATTGAGCAAAGTGCACCAGTGCACCAAGACATGGTCTCATACCAAACCACAGTCAACTGAATAAATTATAGCAGATGGGCGGCAAAGGACAGTGGAAACTGCACATATGCAGAAACTGTATATAAATGTGTATGTAGTGGCAATGTATAGGACTAATGCAAAGTTGGAATGTATTAAATATACACTTAACACACAGGCATTACAAACATGTACATAAACTACAGGTTGCATGGCAAGTGAAAACAACTGCATGCTGGGGTATCCATGACAACACAGCCAGGATCGTAAAATGGCTACACCACACAGAGCGTGCTCACCAAACGATGTGGAATGATGATACCGGGAAGGAGTGCCACAACCACAAAGAGGACCCTCCTCAGGATGTCCCAAGCAGCATACCAGCGAAATTGGACACGCATCCCCTTTGACAGGGCATCACTGAAGTGCATTGTGCGCTACAGGAGTAAGGGAGAGGGAGAGGGAGAGGGAGAGGGAGATTGAGAGGGAGAAGGGAGAGGGGGGGAGAGAGAGGGAGATGGAGAGAGAGAGGGGAGAGGGGGGAAAGGGAGATGGAGAGGGAAAGAGAGAGAAGGAAGGGAGATGAAGACAGCGAGATGGAAACAGAGAGGGAGAGAGAATGGAGAGGGGAAAGAAGACACAGAGAATGTGGTGCCTGTCTGAGCTAGCTATTTTATGCACAGTACACTAACTTCTGAAGTGGCATGAACTCCCCACACACATACGTACCTTAAAGTGTTTGCAGGTGAAGACCATGAAGAAGAAGGGAAGAGGGGCCACGATGCTGAGGGTGATCAAGATGGAGAAGACAAAGAGTTCCACGTGGGGTGCAGAGAAGCAGGGCTGACCAGTGAAGCGGTTTACCTGTGGGGGGGGGGGGGGGGGAGGGGGGAGGGGAGAGGGTGCAGAGAGGTGAGGTGAGGTTCAGGTTGGAGAATGAGTTTACATTTGCAATGCCCACTCAGAGTACATATCAAACAGCATACACACACTATACACTGAGAATTAAGGCCACTCTGCCTGGATTTGACAGGTGGACTTCAGACACAAGTCAGATGCAGAATCTGAAAGAACTGAACTAAAGATCAGAAGCTTCAGTTGATCTGTAACATTGTACACCAAATCTACCATAGTCTCACATTCTGCCAAGTGTAACATTTTTACACTATGTAAAACATCATGGAAGCACAGTGTGAGTAAGCTAGCCCTAGTCCAAACATGACATGTATTGCTCTCACATAGTCCACTCCATCCTGCAATCTGAGGCAGCTCATTAAGTAGAAGCTGCTGTCAGTGAGGTACTTGTAGAAGAGAAGGATGATAAGCGTAATTCCAGAGAGAGTGGATCTGTTTGACAGCCGACATACACACCTTGCACTGTGGGGTGGGGGGAGGGAGGGAGGAAGGGGTGCACAGTGTAGAGAATGGGCTTTAGGTTGGAGAATGAGTTTAACTTGCAATGCCCACTCAGAGTACATATCAAACAACATACTCTAAAGATGGCCTCATGTTTTGTTTAAACTTACTCACCTTTGCCGGATTGCCTTTGAGTCCCAATTGGTTTGAAACGATCACAATTTGGTAGCCATCTTTCTGCTGCAGGTCCCTAAGCTTGTTGGGAACACACGGGAACAGCCACTTCCAGTCTTCAGCATCTTTGGCAAACTTCTTACCACTCTGGGTGCATATAAGGGTGTAGTCGAGGTCAAAAATGGCCGCCTTCCCTGTTACAGATCCATCATTGTCGCCATCTGACGCAACTCCAAATGTGTACATCATCACTGAGTCAATCCACCTCCAAGAACCAGTCATGTGACTACCACCTGACCTCACAGGGACACCTGATTGGTCAGAGACAGGTCGAAGCTGTGTCAGTGTCATTTGAATGTGTCTCTTTCCTTCACTTCTGCTCCTAGCCTGGTCAGTGTCACCTGCACTCTCTGTCTTCCTCCTCTTTGCCAATGGAGTCTCATCCTCACCATCTTCCCTCGGGTCACTCCTCACTTCATCGGTGAAGAACACTACGAACATGTCACCATCTGGAACCAACTCAATTGTGCCTGACTGCCCCAGTAACATCTCCTCTTCTTGTGCCAGCAGTGAGCCTCCAACACGTGATAGGTTCACTCCAAGCTGTACCACCTTCACCTCTCTGGAGGAGCAGTCAGCCGTCAACTCCAACTGTGAACGAGAACAGCACTTGTCCTTGATGAGGGTCTCGGGTCCACGGCCAACTACAACAGACTGCACGTGACAGATGGACAGACAGACAGACAGAAAGACAGACACATTACAATTAGAGGTGTAGGCTTACATTTCATAAACAACTGCAGGTGATCACTGCACATTACATACCGTGTAAGCTCTAATTGTCGTGGGACATTATTTTCACAAATTTTGCAAGGCAGTCAGCAGTTGCAAAATATATTCTGGCAAAAATTTCATGCTTTAGACTTGCAGTATTCAAATACATTTTATATGTCACCAATACAAGTAGCCAGGCAACCATTTGCAAAATAAAATTGCTAATTACACTTCCAAACAGCGATTCTTGATATTTTTGCCCTGCAAATATTAGAGCCTAAACAGTACAACATTGGTCTCAAGCCCTAGACCACTTCCAGTCTCCATTTTGTATGACATTATGCAATACAATGGAACCTGTCTAAGATGGCCACTTGTGGGTCACTGATAATGGCCTTTATCAGTCCAGTCACGTGAGACTAGGCCATACAGATCACCACGTATGGGATTCCATCACAGCTTAGTACACTGCGCTACGGGTACCGGCAGAAAGCATTGGACTGCTCTGCTGCACTTCAATATAATTAACACCGTGACCGACCTCACTGCGAATCATGCTACATCCTAGTCTCGTTCCATCATAGAACAAGTCACAATAATTACTACAGTGGTAGGCACAACACTGAAGATCATTTAACACAAGCCTCACCTTTCCGTGTGGCAAGTCTATCTGCAGTTTCTGCTCAGTGTGGCAGGCGATCAACTGACAACGTCTGTCGGCGGCCATTTGCAATATTGCAACATAAATGAGTTTCTATAGAAAACATGACTTGGTTTAAGTATGTTTATAATATTAAATGCATCACTAAGTAGAAATACGCTATGATTGTCTACACTGATGTACCTATATATGATATATTATTATTTAAGTGCACCGTGTTGTATAATACAAACACTAGGGTGTCAGCCCCATGCAGCACTATAATATAATTAAATGTAACAGTGTCAAAAGAATCACAATGGGCATAGTTCTTTAAGGGCAGCTTGTCCTTTTCTGCCACATCCTCTGCAGCGCCTTCCGCACTCTTCCATCTTTGCATGCCTCCTCCAGTACCCATATCACCCTGTCATCATCCTTCATGCTCTCCCATCCCACCACTATCTCATTCATCAGCCTTGCCATTTCTCTCCTCTCTTCTGCCACAAATACACACCGGCACACAAAGTGCTTGACATCTTCCACTTCACCACTGTCACAGTTCTTACAAAGTCGTTCGCCCCTACTTAACCCACACCATCTGCCAGTTTCTACCCTTAATTCTGCTGTTCCCCCTCGTAGTTTCACCATCATCCTCCTTTGCATCTTACACTCTATCTCCACACACCGCGCCTTGCATTCAGCATCCATTAAACTCCCAATCACTTCCAGCTTTGGCCGTTCCCTAGCTGCTTCCCTCCATACTTCTCTCACTTCCCTCCATGCTATGTCCTTCAACACCTGCTTTACTTCTTTCAATGTCAACCCACTCACGGCCTCAGCATCTAACCCCTTCCATTTGAACCTCACCAAACTTTGTTGTAGCTCTTTCACCCACCGTACTTTACACCCTACTTCCAAGGCTTCAAGCATCACAACTTTCAATAACCTGCCATCAGTCATCCTCATTACCTGTACCCAGAACTCAATACTTCTCTTCATTGCCACCCATTTCATTGGTAGCATGTTCATCTCAAATTGCAGGGAGACCAAAGGGTGTAGTCTCCCCACCCCTAAAAAGATTCTTGCCGCCCGCATCTGCACATTTTCAACTGGCCCGAGTTGTGCTCCACAACCCCATACCTCTGCCCCATACAATAGCACAGACTCAACGAGAGATTCCATCAGCCTCACAAAGGTAGCTCCTCTCACTTCCCCCACAGTGGCCCTGCACCTTCTGAGCCAGTCACTTAGTGCTCTTGCTCCCGCCTTTCCTCTCTCCTCCACCATTCTCGTACCTTGCAGGTGCTCATCAATCACACACCCAAGATACTTGTACTCCTGCACCACTGCAATCTCTTCACCTCCAACATCAAACTTCTCCTCCGTCCTTTTCATACCTGTCCTTCTCACATGCATTACCCCGCATTTTTCCACATTCACTTCAACTGACCATTCATTACACCATTCTACTAATGTGTTCAACCCATGCTTCATAGATTTTTCATCCTCTGCAAGAATCACTGCGTCATCTGCATACAACAACACTGAGATTAGCTGACCCCTGCACTTTACCCCCACTCCTGCCTCTTTCAGCTTAGTTATCAGTGAATTGATATACAAGGAGAATAACAGTGGCGAAAGGATGCATCCCTGTCTCAACCCACATGTTACTTTGAAAGGTTCACTTCGTCCCTCTCCCACCTTCACTTCACAACTCACATCCTCATAAACTGCCTTTAGGAAAGCTGAGAGGCGACCTCCTAACCCCATTCCCTCTAAACACCTCCACAACTTCCCTCTGTCCACCCTGTCATATGCCTTCTTAAAGTCAATAAAACTGGCAAACATCCCTGTCTTTGTCACTGCTTTCACCTGCCCCAATAATACCAAAGTCATTAACTGATCTCTGCACCCTCTTCCTTTTCTAAACCCTCCCTGCTCCTCTGCCACCAGCTTCCTTTCTTCAACTACATGCACCAACCTATTCTGAGCAATACTGCACATCGCCTTATAAGCAACTGGCAGTAATGAAATGCCCCGGAAATCCTCTGTCTTGCATACCCCACTTCTACTCCTCTTTGGTATGGGGACCACGGTGCTTCTTCGCCATTCCGAGGGAACCATCCCATTCTTCCAGCACCAACTGAAGAGGCTACACCAAAAATCCACCAGGACATCACTGCATACCATTTCAGCCGTTAGCCTATCACTCCCAGGGGCTGCTTTCCGCTTCAAAGTGTCCAAAGCCTGCTTCACTTCTTCTCTTGTCACATCTTCATTTAACAATTCATTCCCCCCATTTACCTCTTCTCCCCCTTCATCTCCCTGAACCTCTGATCTTCCCCCCTCATTCAACACATTTTGAAAGTATCTCTTCCATACCCCTACGGCTTCCTTACCCTGTCTCACCACACCCAGCTCATCATATACCTTACCAATGTCACTCCTCTTTTTTTTACCGTTTGTCAAGCCCAGCTTTCTTGCCATTCTCCACCACTTCTTAGGATTTCTTATCACTCTATCCAGTTCATTTCGTCTGCTTTCATCAAAACTTCTCTTCGCTCTACTCACTGCTTTCTTATATTCCCTTCTCTTCTCAACATAGTCTCTCCTTTTCCCCCTCTTTGCATCACTACCATTACACTCCAACCACTCTCTCTCTGCCCTGTGGAAAGCCTTCCTCAGTTTGGCAATCTCTTTGGTGAACCATGGTTGCCCACCTTTACCTCTCTTCACCTTCATCTCTACCAATCCCTGTCTCATCATCTCTGTCAATTCTCCGTATATTTCATCAATCACTTCCTGGTCATTCCCTGCTGTTTCCACTTTATCCGTCAACAACCTCACCCTCTCCACCTCACCTTCCAAGTATCCCTCTGGGACCGCGTACCGCTTTACCATGCCATCTTTAAGTTCACCTTCCTCCTTGCCTTCTTCCATCCCACTAACCCAGTCAGTTGCAACCTCCCAGCTCATAAGGGAGTGGTCAGGTGTTCTAGTGACCACCCCTCTGCAATCCATCTCCTCCACACTCTCTGACATGGTTGTCACCTTGAAATTTTCAATGATATGGAAATTCTCCTTGCTGACCAGGCAGTAGTCGACCACTGAACATCCCTTGCCAGAGACACAAGTGAATGCATCCCTTCCCTTCCTCCCATTCACCTCTGTCATACTTGTACTTCGGAGGAAGTCCACCAATGCTTCGCCTTGACTGTTCTTCACCCCATCAATCACTTTTCTAGGAGGGATGCCATCCCTGTCTGTATTAAGTTCCCCACATCTAGCGTTGAAATCTCCACAGATTATCAGAGGCCCCTGTGAGCAAAACTTTGCCACCTGTTCAGATAGCAGCTGGAGGGTTTCCTCTGCCCCCTGTCCCCGGCTTGAGGACTCAGGTGGGATGTAGCATGCTGCCAATATCAGAGTGTCTTCATTCCCTTGACTTAACTTCACCCATAGAATATCCTCAATGTCTGCGTCTATGACTTCCACTGCCCACTTCTCCAGCACCTCTTCACGAACCAACAGACCAACCCCACCTGAACCCCTCACTGCCTTCCTATGGAGGTTTCTTCTATTCCGCCCAAACCACCTATATCCTTCCACAGCAATCTCCTCCTCTCCCCTCAACCAAGTTTCCACCAATGCCACCACATCTGGCTTGTAGAAATCTATCACCTTTGCCCTCATATCATGCCCTTCCCTCATTTTCTCCATTTCACCACCACCTCTTCCCCACCCACAAACATTCCAACACATCATACTCAACCTCCCCTCACCTCTGGTCCCAACATCTGCAAACAATCCCTCTTCTTCCCCTCCCCCTGCCACCTCACCAGTAGCTTTCACCTGTGCCCCTCCGACACAGGTTCCATCGCTAAAAACTCACGCTCCCCTCTTCCAACTTTCTGCCACCGCCAATACTTATGCTTCCACTGCTCATCCAATGTCAATAGATCTCTCTCTTGGGCTTTCACAACAAACCACCACACCTTCTTTTCCTTCCACTGACCCACGTGCTTACTAATGAAGAACCTAGAAGACATCTTCCCCACTACCCTGACCATCTCCTTCGCAATTTCATTGCAGGACTCTCTCTTCCGGGTTCCCCACACTTTTCGCACCCCTGAAACATATTTGGCTGACTTCTCCCTTCCTACACTCTTTGGACTGTTCCCCCCACAGTCATTTTGCCTCTCACTACTTTCCTGACCAGATCTCTGTAGGCATGTTGCCTGTTTCTCTCGCTCATCTGACACTACCATCTTTTCCACCTTATCACCTGTCACCCCTTCACTCT
Source organism: Ianthella basta (assembly GCA_964019415.1). Taxonomy (NCBI): domain Eukaryota; kingdom Metazoa; phylum Porifera; class Demospongiae; order Verongiida; family Ianthellidae; genus Ianthella; species Ianthella basta. The sequence continues at coordinate 603,004 of OZ025885.1, read as the reverse complement.
GTGTCATACACTCCAACACCTCCTCTCTCTGGGACCCTCCTAAGCCCAGGCCTCTCAATCTCTCATTCTCCACTCTCATTTCATCCATTTCACTCTTCATCATGCTCATTTCTTCCCTCAACCCCCCTACTTCTTTGCGCAATTGCACCAGACAAGCAGACAAGCAAAAATAGCAAACAAAGGATTTCCCCTCCATCACTCCGGCATCCTCTTTCATTCCCAGGCATCTGATGTGAGACCATCCTTCACAAATCTCGCAGCACACCATTTCTATATAATATTTGGCACCGCTGGTTTGCATAATGGCCGCTAGAAATCTCTTTTGCAGAGTGTTGCTGGACCAATGCACAGCGTGGAACTGGTACGGACGGAGTTTGCGTCAGAACATCCCTTTTTCCTTAGTTCTTGCTCGAAGCAAGACGAAAAAGGCAAAGAAACAAAAGAAGAGCAAGAAGGACCTCCAACGTGAGATGCGCAAGGAACAGTTGAAGAAATTAGAGGCGGAGAAAGCCTATCACGAAGCGCTCATGAAGGTAGCGAGACGAGGAGAGCCTCTTGACCCAGAAATGCTCAACCCAATGCGTAAGCGCCCCCCACCAAAGATAAGCGCGGAAGAGGCAGAAAAGCGCCATCTCCTAGTGAAGGAGTGGACGCGGTACACGATGGAGCAGCAGAAGCAGGAACACGTACGACTGCGAGGGATGGTGGAGAGCAGGAAGAAGTCGCTGAGAGAGCTCAGACGTCTCTCCCTTCCCCTGTACCTGCAGGCGACACAGCTGAGGACAGACATTCTACCATTTGTGCGAACGGGACCCACCCACACACCTCCCATTGCAGACTACCAACCACCAGAGAACGCAGACTACTGAACACGACTGCTGAGAGGATCAACTGTTATGTCAATATATATTTGTGTCATCTCATGTATGGTACGTGTATGACTTGCGCAATGCATAGCACTTTAAGCTATGCTTGAAAATCTACCTTGGTCTTCATTTTTTGTATAATTTAAATTATGCATGCACTTGCAATTGATGGCACCTCGATCAGCTATGTTTACCTCATAGTTTTATATAATCCAGCAACAATTAATGATTCAATCACTATTTACACTGTACTGCATTCTACAAAAAGCAACAAAAGCTACAGATCTAGACTACATGGGAAAGTGAAAAATATCAGGTCAACTACAAACCTACAATACTTGATGTATACACACAACTATGTACAGTGTGAGCAATGATACATTACATCTTCAAAAAAACTTTGCCACACTATTCTAGTCAGTCCATTCTGGCCATGAAACGAGCCAATGTAGCCTCCACCTCTTTGAGTCGTGTCTCCATCAGCTGGCGCTTAGCTCTCTCTTCCCTGAGCTGTGTCTCCTGCTTCTCTGCCCTCTCCTCCATCTGTTCCAGTCTCCTCTTGGTCTGTTGGAGGTGGGCCTGCACTGATGTCTGCAGATGTCCCTCCACTTCCTTCCTCAGCAGGACTACAGCACAGCCAAAGCGCTTGTACTCACACTCCACTTGCTGGAGTGGACACACCTTGCGGTGGGCGGGGACAGTGCTACGAGTAAGACCCTGAGCACCGCACTTGTTAGGGCAGTTGAGAGGGTAGCTAGGGCACTCCTTCAAGTGAGCTCCAGTGACTTGTTCATAAGTTGAGACGAGAGGGCAGTACTGGCACTTCTTACGACGCAGACGACACTCGGATGTCATGTGCTTCTTCACAGCAACTCGCATGTCCTTGTGTCCGCACTTGTTGCCACAGTCCACAACCTGGAATGGGCAGCCGTTGTCTGATGTGAGGTGATTCTGTACTTCAGAAAGTTCAATTTTCTTGTCACACTGATTGGGGCAATGCACAGCTAGGCACCGGACATCACGGTACGCTCTCCTGTCTTCAAAAACAGTGAAAGGTCGCTCAGACTGCTCTGTGCTCCTGCACGTGGGGCAGGATTTAGATCTGGTCTTCCACTTCTCGATGCACCTTGCACAGTACACATTTCCACAACAGTTGGCCTGCACTGGGTCGTGTGATAGTGCCTGACACACAGCGCAGACCAGTCCCTCAGGTGGCCTCTCCACAAAGAGGAATGTCTTCCCAGCATAGTCCTGGGAGTGGCCTGTAGGTGGGATGTACAACATGTGTGTATCCAACAGAGGCTCTGTCATTTACACTCACATGAAATGGATGATGACGCAATGGAATGTATGAAGCAATATCTGTCACAACAGCCAAGTGAAGTGTATAAAGTACAAGTGACAATAACATGTACAAATGGAAGACTGACAAACATCAATCACACCACACACAACGTCACCACACGTCACAGCCTCACCCTTTGCAATCATGTAGTTTGTCTTCACCTTCCACCCACTATCTAGGCGCACAAATCCCCACAATGGTTTGTCTGTGGGTAGCCCCTCCCATGCCACACCAAAGTCCCTCCCATTGTGGTAGAAATGGAGCTCTCCTTTCTCCAACACAGCAACACCAAATGTGTTGCCTGGTGAGTCATCCAGGTCCCACTGCAGTACTCTCTTCTGTCCCTTGTGACGTACTATACAGTCACCACTATTCCTACTCACGGCAAACCAGTACTGGTCACTCTTCTCAATGTCACTCAACTCCTGTGGCAGTGGTCCACTGTCTGGACTTTTGGTTGTGACACCAATACGAAGAAACTGCAATTGAACATCCAGACAACACAGCACACTAGATGTATTATCACATCAAACTAACATCTCAACAACTGACACAGTATACACATGGGACCAATACTGTAGTCCACAGTACAAGGGACACTATTGAATGGCTTTATGTAGTCTGACAGACAGTACATACATGTATAGAGATGTAGTGTAAGTATATGAGCATTGATTAACACAGTGTAGCTAGCTGTACGTTGAGAGATGGAAACTCAAAGGAATGACTGATGAGTAGTGGTGAGAAGTGCAAAGACATCACTGACTACTTCACATCACCCACAACTAATGAGTACATCAGTACAGGAGATTCAGCATACTGAATCAATCAAACAACACTTTAATCACTTCAACACTCTCTCCAGCTCCTTGTGTGAACCATGCTAGCTACATCCCTTCTACGTCATCACAGTATACAATAGGCAGCAGTGGATTACATGCACAGCACCTCCAGCCATGTAAGGTGCGTCTAATGTGTGAGGGATGGAGGCTGCACTGATCGGACTTACATGTACTTTGCCCTTCTGTAAAATCTTGACTGAAAACTTCAGTTCTTTTGGAATGGGGTCGCTTGAGAATGCAAGGCTATTCCCATACCTAATTCCACCACTCGCAGTTCGCCTGTCCTCGCTCAATGTCGCGTCATTCCCACACTTTGGGTGGAACTTTCCCAAAACCGCCTCGTCGCTACTGACAGCCATCTTTAGTCTTGAGGAACAGCCGGGGAACCCCCTTCCAGGTTTTTGTACACAACTGCACACGTGCATACGTATGCACGTGCTAGGTAAGTACGTACACTGTGGAGCTAGTGGTGTGTGGCCGGTGCAGGCTTGCGTGACCAGACTGCGGTTTAGTGGATAGCCATAGCTAGTTAGTAGGACCACATACGTGTGTGTGCTCTCGCTAGCTAGCTAGCCGGTCTACACACATGCACTCACTAGCTAGCCGGTCTACACACATGCACTCACTGGCTGGTCGGTCTACACACATGCACTCACTAGCTAGCCGGTCTACACACATGCACTCACTAGCTAGCCAGTCTACACATGCACTCACTAGCTAACCGGTCTACACACATGCACTCACTGGCTAGACGGTCTACACATGCACTCACTAGCTAACCGGTCTACACACATGCACTCACTAGCTAACCGGTCTACACACATGCACTCGCTAGCTAACCGGTCTACACACATGCACTCGCTAGCTAGCTGGTCTACACACATGCACTCACTAGCTAGCTTTATATGTAGTTGAACTGACCAGTGAACATGATGTTGCTGAGTACTTCCAACCTGGTTCTGTGGAACTGGACATTGGTTGAAGGATAGCTAGCTATAGCTACATGTATGCAATTGTATAGATAGCTACATGAGACCTGTCATTAAAGAATGTGGTCACTCAAAATGTAGCTACAATGAATGCACCCACCAGGCCCACTTGATTTGCTATGGCCTCCTAGCTAACCCCCTGCATCCAGAGCTAGCTAAGGTCCATGCAGAGAATACCCAACAGCACCTTTAGCTAGCTAGCTACACCTCTGTAGAGCAAGCTCTTCTGTACACACTGTATAGCTAAATCTACCTCAATATGACAGATCTAGACAGACAGGTTTCACTGTATGGATGTGCTATAAAGCTATATAGCTACCTGTCAGAACGCATGCATGCTTATTTAGCTATAGCTAGTGCAGTCAGTACCATGACTGTGGTACATATAGTATTATCCAATGCATGGTCGGCAGCATTGATTACATCACATCATCATACAATCTGTCATGTGATCATGCATACAAATACCTGCAATGTATTACTGCCAGCATTAAACTGCATGGTGCATATGGGCCTGTGGTATGTGTAGTTCATCAAAATAGAAAGGAAATTAAAGAGCACCTGTTCTCTGTTGTACAGCAAGGCAAATTGTCTACCATTCAGAATAACGCAATACAAAAACAGAAAATCTTAAATGAAATGTAGTTACATTAAATGATACAGCTAGTCTTCATCATCATGGCTCAAAAGAGACTCCTGGAACAGAGCATGTCTGTCCCAATTGCCAGTACGTGTAGTCCGAGATACACGAGGAGCCATCCGTGGTAACCATGGCAACTCATCAACTTTCATTCAATAAATGACTGGCATAGAAGGCAGATCGGTCTTCCTCATCTGCTCCAGACCTGCTTGGGAATGGTGGCTTCCAGTTTGTAGGAGAGAGAAAGACTGACAGCCTCTCCTTCCACTTTGCAGCAAGGCAGTGGGCCCTGTGTGATAAAGTACATTGGATACATACATAAAGAAATGGAAGGAACTAGGTGGATATACGCACTGTGAGTTGAAACATATGTTAGGTGGAACAGTACTAAACATATCCACACAGTATAATGCATGCTTTACATGTACACAAGATCGGCGTCGTAGCTCAGTGGCTAGAGCACTGGGAACTAAAGTCCTGGGTTCGATTTCCGACAGCGCCACTTTCTTTGCAGCTCTATGGACAGTAATGACACCAGTTGTGTCTTGTCGACGCGTTGCCAAGAGGACTTTGGACTTAGCCTTCTCTCATTGTGCCTGTCTTCAAACGTGGCCCTCTTCCAACGGCCTAGCTGTGTTTACGCTTAAGAATATTTATATGCATACAGTTTCAGCTGAACATAGCTACGTACGTACATGAATATACACTTCACTAAAAATGGCTGTCTCAATCCTGTTGGTACCAGATTCCCTTATAAGCACCCTACTGCAGTCCATGCAACTCACCATAAGTACTTCCCCACCAAGTAGGTTCCCACTGCAACAGCATACACAAACGGTAGTATCACCACCACACTACCGAGCCACCTCGGAATGTAACGGTCCTGTCGCTGCAAGATGGCTGCCGTGGCAACAAAGAGGTCCAGTAGGATGAGTGCTTCTACAACATTAATCCACTTCGCCTCATACGGCTTGGAGAGACAGTGCACCACCAACATCACAACCTCAAAGAACAGCAGGGTGAGCTGTGGGGGAAAGGGAGACAAGTGGGAATTGAGGAGGGAGAGGAGAGGGGAGGGAGAGAGGGTGAGGTGAGACAAACAGTGAACCAAAAGCATTATCTCACAGAGACTAAGCAAAAGCTGCAGAAGTAAGCAAGCGACAGTTAAACACAGCTGAGCCTGTGTGTGGACTTAGCAACTGCAGATTACAAGTTTTATCCCTGATATTGAGCAAAGTGCACCAGTGCACCAAGACATGGTCTCATACCAAACCACAGTCAACTGAATAAATTATAGCAGATGGGTGGCAAAGGACAGTGGAAACTGCACATATGTAGAAACTGTATATAAATGTGTATGTAGTGGCAATGTATAGGACTCATGCAAAGTTGGAACGTATTAAATATACACCTAACATACAGGCATTACAAACATGTACATAAACTACAGATTGCATGGCAAGTGAAAACAACTGCATACTGGGGTATCCATGACAACACAGCCAGGATTTTAAAATGGCTACACCACACAGAGCACGCTCACCAAACGATGTGGAATGATGATACCGGGAAGGAGTGCCACAACTACAAAGAGGACCCTCCTCAGGATGTCCCAAGCAGCATACCAGCGAAATCGGACACGCATCCCCTTTGACAGGGCATCACTGAAGTGCATTGTGCGCTATAGAAGTAAGGGAGAGAGAGAGGGAGATGGAGAGGGAGAGGGGGAAAGGGTGATGGAGAGGGAAAGAGAGTGAAGGAAGGGAGATGAAGACAGGGAAATGAGAACAGAGAGGGAGAGAGAATGGAGAGGGGAAAGAAGACACAGAGAATGTGGTGCCTGTTTGAGCTGGCTGGTTTTTATGCACAGTACACTACCTTCTGAAGTGGCATGAACTCCCCACACACATACATACCTTAAAGTGTTTGCAGGTGATGACCATGAAGAAGAAGGGAAGAGGGGCCACAATGCTGAGGGTGATCAAGATGGAGAAGACAAAGAGTTCCACGTGGGGTGCAGAGAAGCAGGGCTGACCAGTGAAGCGGTTTACCTGGGGGGAAGGGGGAGGGAGGGAGGGAGGGTGCAGAGAGGTGAGGTGAGGTTCAGGTTGGAGAATGAGTTTACATTTGCAATGCCCACTCAGAGTACATATCAAACAGCATACACACACTATACACTGAGAATTAAGACCACTGTGCCTGGATTTGACAGATGGACTTCAGACACAAGTCAGATGCAGAATCTGAATGAACTGAACTAAAGATCAGAAGCTTCAGTTGATCTGTAGCACTGTACACCAATCTACCATAGTCTCACATTCTGCCAAGTGTAACATTTTTACACTATGTAAAACAACATGGAAGCACAGTGAGAGTAAGCTAGCCCTAGTCCAAACATGACATGTATTGCTCTCACATAGTCCACTCCATCCTGTAATCTGAGGCAGCTCATGAAGAAGAAGATGCTGTCAGTGAGGTACTTGTAGAAGAGAAGGATGATTAACGTAATACCAGAGAGAGTGGATCTGTTTGACAGCCGACGTACACACCTTGCACTGTGGGGTGGGGGGAGGGAGGGGGGAAGGGTGCACAGAATAGAGAATGGGCTTTAGGTTGGAGAATGAGTTTAACTTGCAATGCCCACTCACAGTACATATCAAACAACATACACGCACTATACACTGAGAGGTAAGGCCATTGTACTCTAAAGATGGCCTCACACTTTGTCTTAAACTCACTCTCCTTTGCCGGTTTGCCTTTGAGTCCCAATTGGTTTGAAACAATCACAGTTCGGTAGCCATCTTTCTGCTGCAGGTCCCTAAGCTTGTTGGGAACACAAGAGAACAGCCACTTCCAGTCTTCAGCATCTTTGGCAAACTTGTTAACACTCTGGGTGCATATAAGAGTGTAGTCGAGGTCAAAAATGGCCGCCTTCCCTGATACAGACCCATCATTGTCACCATCTGACACAACACCGAATGTGTACATCATCACTGAGTCAATCCACTTCCAAGAACTAGTCATGTGACTACCACCTGACCTCACAGGGGCACCTGATTGGTCAGAGCCCGGTCGAAGCTGTGTCAGTGTCATTTGAATGTGTCTCTTTCCTTCACTTCTGCTCCTAGCCTGGTCAGTGTTGCCTGCACTCTCTGTCTTCCTCCTCTTTGCCAGTGGAGCCCCATCTTCACCATCTTCCCTCGGGTCACTCCTCACCTCATCGGTGAAGAACACTACGAACTTGTCACCATCTGGAATCAGTTCAATTGTGCCCGACTGCCCCAGTAACATCTCCTCTTCTTGTGCCAGCAGTGACCCTCCAACAGGTGATGAGTTCGCTCCAAGCTGTACCACCTTCACCTCTCTGGAGGAGCAGTCAGCCGTCAACTCCAGCTGTGAACGGGAGCAGCGCTTGTCCTTGATGAGGGTCTCAGGTCCACAGCCAACCACAACAGACTGCACGTGACAGACAGACAGACAGACAGACAGACAGACAGACAGACAGACACATTACGACTAGAGGTGCTACCTTACATTTCACAAACAACTGCAGGTGATAACTGCACACTACATAACATGTAAGCTCTAATTGTCGCAGGACATTATTTCACGAACTTTGCAAGGCAGTCAGCAGTTGCAAAATATATTCTGGCAACAATTTCATGCTTTAGACTTGCAGTATTCAAATACATTTTATATGTTACTAATACAAATAACCAGGCAACCATTTGCAAAATAAATTGCTAAATTACCCTTCCAAACAGCGATTCTCGATATTTTGTCCCACAAAAAAGGAGCTTTAACAGTACAACATTGGTCTCAAGCCAGACCACTTCCAGTCTCCATTTTGTATGACATTATGCAATACAATGGAACCTGTCTAAGATGGCCACTTGTGGGTCACTGATAATGGCCTTTATAGAGAGGTGGTTGCTCTACAGAGGTAGACTGCAATGTTTTAGTGCGATGTTAGTGCTACTTGGGGCCAGGGAGACTGGTGGCTTTAGAAAGATGGCTGCCTTACACAGTGACCATCTTAAACAGGTTCCACTGTATTAATGGCTGGAAGTGGCTCTGAGTAGGTCAGGCTAACATTACATTGGCCAATGCTATCAGTCCAGTCACGTGAGACTAGGCCATACAGATTACCACGTATGGGGTTCCATCATAGTTTAGTACACTGCGCTATGGGTGCCGGCAGTAAGCACTGGACTACTCTGCTGCACTTTAATAATGAACACCGTGATGACTTCACTGCCAATCATGCTACATCATAGAACAAGTCACAACATGTAGGGTGGTGTCTTGGTGATGTCTTACTACAGGTAGGCACAACACTGAAGATCATTTAATACAAAGCCTCACTTTTCCGTGTGGCAAGTCTATCTGCAGTTTCTGCTCAGTGTGGCAGGCGATCAACTGACAACGTCTGTCGGCGGCCATTTGCAATATTGCAACATAAATGAATTTCTATAGAAAACATGACGTGGTTTAAGTATGTTCATAATATTGAATGCATCACTAAATAGAAATACGCTATGATTGTCTACACTGATGTACCTATATAATATTTAGAACAGCTGGTTCGCAAAATGGCCGTTAGAAATTTCTTTTGTCAAGTGTTGCTGGACCAATGCACAGCGTGGAACTGGTACGGACGGAGTTTGCGTCAGAACGTTCCTTCTTCTAATTCCTTAGTACTTGCTCGAAGCAAAACGAAAAAGGCAAAGAAACAAAAGAAGAGCAAGAAGGACCTCCAACGTGAGATGCGCAAGGAACAGTTGAAGAAATTAGAGGCGGAGAAAGCCTATCATGAAGCGCTCATGAAAGTAGCGAGACGAGGAGAGCCTCTTGACCCGGAAATGCTCAACCCAATGCGTAAACGCCCCCCATCAAAGATAAGCGCGGAAGAGGCAGAAAAGCGCCATCTCCTAGTGAAGGAGTGGACGCGATACACGATGGAGCAGCAGAAGCAGGAACATGTACGACTGCGAGGGATGGTGGAGAGCAGGAAGAAGGCGCTGAGAGAGCTCAGACGTCTCTCCCTTCCTCTGTACCTGCAGGCGACACAGCTGAGGACAGACGTTCTACCATTTGTGCGAACAGGCCCCGCCCACACACCTCCCATTGCAGACTACCAACCACCAGAGAACGCAGACTACTGAACACGACTGTTGAGAGGATCAACTGTTATGTCAATATATATTTGTGTCATCTCATGTATGGTACGTGTATGACTTGCGCAATGCATAACACTTCAAGCTATGCTACCTTGGTCTTCATTTTTTGTATATTTTAAATTATGCATGCACTTGCAATTAATGGCACCTCGATCAGCTATGTTCTATGTTACCACATTATAATATAGTTTTATATAATCCAGCAACAATGATTCAATCACTATACAATACTTTACATACATAGTGAGAATAATCTAATCTGATGTCAACAATATTTATAAGTAAGCTATAGTCTCTGTACTGCATTCTACAAAAAGCAACAAATTAAAAGCTACAGATCTAGACTGTATGAGAAAGCAAAACAGGTATAATATCCAAAATTCGAGTCAACTACAAACCTACAATAGATGTATTCACACAACTATGTACAGTGTGAGCAATTAATGATATTTTTACATCTTCAAAAAAACTTTGCCACACTATTCTAGTCAGTCCATTCTGGCCATGAAATGAGCCAATGTAGCCTCCACCTCTTTGAGTCGTGTCTCCATCAGCTGGCGCTTAGCTCTCTCCTCCTCTACCCTATCCTTCACCTCCCTGAGCTGTGTCTCCTGCTCATCTGCTCTCTCCTCCATCTGCTCCAGTCTCCTCTTGGTCAATTGGAGGTGGTCCTGCACTGATGTCTGCAGATGTCCCTCCACTTCCTTCCTCAGCAGGACTACAGCACAGCCAAAGCGCTTGTACTCACACTCCACTTGCTGGAGTGGACACACCTCACGGTGGGCGGGGACAGTGCTACGAGTGAGACCCTGAGCACCACACTTGTTGGGGCAGTTGAGAGGGTAGCTAGGGCACTCCTTCAAGTGAGCTCCAGTGACTTGTTCATAAGTGGAGACGAGAGGACAGTACTGGCACTTCTTACGACGCAGACGACACTCGGATGTCATGTGCTTCTTCATAGCAACTCGCCAGTACATGTGTCCGCACTTGTTGCCGCAGTCCACAACCTGAAGGGGGCAGCCGTTGTCTGAGGTGAGGTGATTCTGTACTTCAGAAAGTTCAATTTTCTTGTCACAGCCATCACACTGATTGGGGCAATGCACAGCTAGGCACCTGACATCGCGGTATGCTCTCCTGTCTTCAAAAACAGTGAAAGGTCGCTCAGACTGTTCGGTGCTTCTGCATGTGGGGCAGGATTTCGATCTGGTCTTCCACTTCTCAATGCACCTTGCACAATACACGTTGCCACAACAGTTGGCCTGCACTGGGTCGTGTGACAGTGCCTGACACACAGCACAGATCAGTCCCTCAGGTGGCCTCTCCACAAAGTGGTAGCTCTTCCCAGCATAGTCCTGGGGGTGGCCTGTAGGTGGGATGTACAACATGTGCGTATCCAACAGAGGCTGTGTCATTTCACACTCACATGAAATGGATGATGACATTATGGAATGTATGAAGCAATATCTGTCACTTTCACACAACAGCCATGTGAAGTGTAAAGTACAAGTGACAGTAACATGTACAAATGGAAGACTCACAAACATCACACCACACACAACTTCACCACTTCACGTCACAGCCTCACCCTCAGCCTCACCCTTTGCAATCATGTAGTTTGTCTCCACCTTCCAACCACCAGGCAGGTCCACAAATCCCCACAATGGTTTGTCTGCGGGTAGCCCCTCCCATGCCACACCCACATCCCTCCCATTGTGGTAGAGATGGAGCTCTCCTTTCTCTGACACAGCAACACCAAATGTGTTGCCTGATGAGTCATCCAGGTCCCACTGCAGTACTCTCACCTGTCCCTTGTGGTATGCTGTACAGCTACTAATAGTAATCACAACACACCAGTACTGGTCACTGTTGTCAATGTCATTCCACCCCTGTGGCAGTGGTCCACTGTCTGGACTTTTGGTTGTGACACCAATACCAAGATACTGCAATTGAACATCCAGACAACACAGCACACTAGATGTATTATCACATCAAACTAACATCTCAACAACTGACACAGTATACACATGGGACCAATACTGTAGTCCATACACAGTACAAGGAACACTATTGAATGGCTTTATGTAGTCTGACAGACAGTACATACATGCATAGAAATGTAGAGATGAAAGGTCAGATTAACGCAGGAACAAATGTTCGTTTTACTATTCAAAGCTTCTAATGAACAAGCCTCAATTGTGTCGGGTAAGCTTCTGAATCATTCATGTTTAGAAACGGTATACAGTTATTCATAGTATAAGTATGATGTCACTAAAATGGCTGCCTACTCAGAATTGTATCGAGAAGGGCTAGACATGTAAAGAGGAGTGAACAAAGCAAGTAATAAAAATGTTACTTGATTTAGCTGTGTTGCTATCAAAGAAATCGTTCGATCAATGTTAGAACAGAGCTAGTCATAGCTAGCTAGCGTAAGCTACAAATGATTGACCGCTTTTCATGCCTTGCAGCGTAACTGAAGATGAGGCAGAAGCTTGATTATTGCAGCGAAAAATAGCTAAATGACCAGTTGACTCATCGTGTACCAATTATTGACTGCACGTACAAACACCTATGCCAATTATCGACCGATTCACAGAAATGGTTCAGTAACTTTGCTTCACAACAACCCAGCAATCTGGGATTTTCCAGGATTGGAGAGCAAGGTGTGCCACGTTAGTATAGCAGATTTTGAGAGGAAAGCTGTTACCGTTCACGAGTTATAAATGCGTTCAGACAAGACATGTTGAAGTTTACTCTTGCGCTGGGTTGCACAATTTTCTTGTAACACAATCAGTATTATCGACAAATATGCTGCAATTACTTTCTAATTTCATTGCCTATTATGTAACAGAAAGTGCACATGTGTGCCTATTATAATTATTGATTGCTGTTTTCTGGCCAGCTAAAAAATAATAATAATACATTTCTTGTAAAGAAGTCCTTTCCTCTTTTAAAGCCGACGGCTAGTGTTTACCAGAGTCTTAGGGAAGCCTTCTATCGATGCACAAAAGTCTATCACCCTGTTTACAGTTCCCATAAACATCCACGAACTATCCATGCATGTTTCAGGATACTACCAGTTGATAATAGGTACCAGTCAATAATTGGCAGTTTACATCAAACCTTAGTCCCACGCAGCTCTAGGACATACGTAGCTATGGAATCTGACAGGCATGCATGTAAGAAGAGACATTATAAGGAAACGAGGCATTTGTGTAGCTGATACAGAAATATTGACGGATATAGCAATGTTAAGTGAGGACTCATCTACTAGCCAAGATGAGAGGAGGAAAAAGGAACAACATCTGCACATGAGCAAGATGAACAGATGTGTAAGGAGAAGTGCAAGGATAGCAGTGACATCAGTGGCCACTTCACATCACCCACAACTGATGAGTACATCAGTACAGGAGATTCAGCAGACTGAATCAATCAAACAACACTTCAATCACTTCAACACTCTCTCCAGCTCCTTGTGTGAACCACGCTAGCTACATCCCTTCTACGTCATCACAGTATACAATAGGCAGCAGTGGATTACATGCACAGCACCTCCAGCCATGTAAGGTGCGTCTAATGTGTGAGGGATGGAGGCTGCACTGATCGGACTTACATATTTACTGCCCTTCTGCAATATCTTGACTGAAAACTGCTGTTTTTTAGGAATGGGGTCGTTTGAGAATCCAGCGTAAAGCCTTAAATAGTTGCCACCACTCGCAGTTCGCCTGTCTTCGCTCAATGTCACGCTATTCCCACACTTTGGGTGGAACTTTCCCAAAACCGCCTCGCTACTGACAGCCATCTTTAGTCTCGAGGAACAGCCGGGGAACCCCCTTCCAGGTTCTTGTACACAACTGCACACGTGCATACGTATGCACGTGCTAGGTAAGCACGTACACTGTGGAGCTAGTGGTGTGTGGCCGGTGCAGGCTTGCGTGACCAGACTGTGGTATAGTGGATAGCCATAGCTAGCTAGTAGGACCACATACGTGTGTGTGCTCTCGCTAGCTAGCTATCAGGTCTACACACATGCACTCACTAGCTAGCCGGTCTACACACATGCACTCACTAGCTAGCTAGCCGGTCTACACACATGCACTGACCAGTGAACATGATGTTGCTGAGTCCTTTCAGCCTGTATCTGTGGAACTGGACACTGGTTGAAGGGTAGCTAGCTATAGCTACATGTATGCAATTTTATAGATAGCTACATGAGACCTGTCATTAAAGAATGTGGTCACTCAAAATGTAGCTACAATGAATGCACCCACCAGGCCCACATGTTTTGCTATGGCCTCCTAGCTAACCCCCTGCATGCAGAGCTAGCTAAGGTCCATGCAGAGAATACCCAACAGCACCTGTAGCTAGCTAGCTACACCTCTGTAGAGCAAGCTCTTCTGTACACACTGTATAGCTAAATCTACCTCAATATGACAGATCTAGACAGACAGGTTTCACTGTATGGATGTGCTATAAAGCTATATAGCTACCTGTCAGAATGCATGCATGCATATTTAGCTATAGCTAGTGCAGTCAGTACCATGACTGTGGTATATATAATATTATCCAATGCATGGACGGCAGCATTGAATACATCACATCATCATACAATCCGTCATGTGATCATGCATACAAATACCTGCAATGTATTACTGCCAGCATTAAACTGTATGGTGCATATGGGCCTGTGGTATGTGTAGTTCATTAAAATAGAAAGGAAATTAAAGAGCACCTGTTCTCTGTTGTACAGCAAGGCAAATTGTCTACCATTCAGAATAACGCAATACAAAAACAGAAAATCTTAAATAAAATGTAGTTACATCAAATGATACAACTAGTCTTCATCATCATGGCTTAAAAGAGACTCCTGGAACAGAGCCTGTCTGTCCCAATTGTCAGTACGTGTAGTCCGAGATACACGAGGAGCCATCCGTGGTAACCATGGCAACTCATCACTTTCATTCAATAAATGACTGGCATAGAAGGCAGATCGGTCTTCCTCATCTGCTCCAGACCTGCTTGGGAATGGTGACTTCCAGTTTGTAGGAGAGAGAAAGACAGACAGCCTCTCCTTCCACTTTGCAGCAAGGCAGTGGGCCCTGTGTGATAAAGTACATTAGATACATACATAAAGAGATGGAAGGAGCTAGGTGGATATACACACTGTGAGTTGAAACATACATTAGGTGGAACAGTACTAAACATATGCACACAGTATGCTCTACATGTACACAAGATAGGTCATTTTGTGGAACATTTTTGCAAATCTAAAAATGCAAAATTCCCCTACTGTCATTATACATTAGGGGGATACAAGGGCTTCATGAAATCCTCATGCCAAGAAAAGGATCCATGAAATATAAATCCCTTGAATATTTGTATTTGTCAGTCGTAGCTCAGTGGCTAGAGCACTAGCAGCTAAAGCCAGATGTCCTGGGTTCAATTCCTGGCGACGCCACTTTCTTTCCAGCCCTATGTCATTTCAAAGGGCTACAGACAGTAACAACGCCGGTTGTGTCTTGTCGACGCGTTGCCAAGAGGTCTTCGGACTTAGCCTTCTTCCATCTGTCTTCGAACATGGCCCTCTTCCAACGGCCTAGCTGTGTTTACGCTTAAGAATATTTGTATGCATACAGTTTCAGCTGAACATAGCTATGTACATACATGAATATATATACACATCACTAAAAATGGCTGTCTCAATCCTGTTGGTACCAGATTCCCTTATAAGCACCCTACTGCAGTTCCATGCAACTCACCATAAGTACTTCCCCACCAAGTAGGTCCCCACTGCTGCAGCATACACAAACGGTAGTATCACCACCACACTACCGAGCCACCTCGGAATGTAACGGTCCTGTCGCTGCAAGATGGCTGCCGTGGCAACAAAGAGGTCCAGTAAGATGAGTGCTTCTACAACATTAATCCACTTCGCCTCATACGGCTTGGAGAGACAGTGCACCACCAACATCACAACCTCAAAGAACAGCAGGGTGAGCTGTGGGGGAAGGGGAAACAAGTGGGAGATGAGGAGGGAGAGGAGAGGGGAGGGAGAGAGGGTGAGGTGAGACAAACAGTGCACCAAAAGCATTAACTCAAAGAGGCTAAGCAACAGCTGCAGAAGTAAGCAAGCGACAGTTAAACACAGCTGAGCCTGTGTGTGGACTTAGCAACAGCAGATTACAAGCTTTATCCCTGATATTGAGCAAAGTGCACCAGTGCACCGAGACAGGGTCTCATACCAAACCACAGTCAACTGAATAAATTATAGCAGATGGGCGGCAAAGGACAGTGGAAACTGCACATATGTAGAAACTGTATATAAATGTGTATGTAGTGGCAATGTATAGGACTAATGCAAAGTTGGAATGTATTAAATATACACTTAACACACAGGCATTACAAACATGTACATAAACTACAGGTTGCATGGCAAGTGAAAACAACTGCATGCTGGGGTATCCATGACAACACAGCCAGGATCGTAAAATGGCTACACCACACAGAGCGTGCTCACCAAACGATGTGGAATGATGATACCGGGAAGGAGTGCCACAACCACAAAGAGGACCCTCCTCAGGATGTCCCAAGCAGCATACCAGCGAAATTGGACACGCATCCCCTTTGACAGGGCATCACTGAAGTGCATTGTGCGCTACAGGAGTAAGGGAGAGGGAGAGGGAGAGGGAGAGGGAGATTGAGAGGGAGAAGGGAGAGGGGGGGAGAGAGAGGGAGATGGAGAGAGAGAGGGGAGAGGGGGGAAAGGGAGATGGAGAGGGAAAGAGAGAGAAGGAAGGGAGATGAAGACAGCGAGATGGAAACAGAGAGGGAGAGAGAATGGAGAGGGGAAAGAAGACACAGAGAATGTGGTGCCTGTCTGAGCTAGCTATTTTATGCACAGTACACTAACTTCTGAAGTGGCATGAACTCCCCACACACATACGTACCTTAAAGTGTTTGCAGGTGAAGACCATGAAGAAGAAGGGAAGAGGGGCCACGATGCTGAGGGTGATCAAGATGGAGAAGACAAAGAGTTCCACGTGGGGTGCAGAGAAGCAGGGCTGACCAGTGAAGCGGTTTACCTGTGGGGGGGGGGGGGGGAGGGGGGAGGGGAGAGGGTGCAGAGAGGTGAGGTGAGGTTCAGGTTGGAGAATGAGTTTACATTTGCAATGCCCACTCAGAGTACATATCAAACAGCATACACACACTATACACTGAGAATTAAGGCCACTCTGCCTGGATTTGACAGGTGGACTTCAGACACAAGTCAGATGCAGAATCTGAAAGAACTGAACTAAAGATCAGAAGCTTCAGTTGATCTGTAACATTGTACACCAAATCTACCATAGTCTCACATTCTGCCAAGTGTAACATTTTTACACTATGTAAAACATCATGGAAGCACAGTGTGAGTAAGCTAGCCCTAGTCCAAACATGACATGTATTGCTCTCACATAGTCCACTCCATCCTGCAATCTGAGGCAGCTCATTAAGTAGAAGCTGCTGTCAGTGAGGTACTTGTAGAAGAGAAGGATGATAAGCGTAATTCCAGAGAGAGTGGATCTGTTTGACAGCCGACATACACACCTTGCACTGTGGGGTGGGGGGAGGGAGGGAGGAAGGGGTGCACAGTGTAGAGAATGGGCTTTAGGTTGGAGAATGAGTTTAACTTGCAATGCCCACTCAGAGTACATATCAAACAACATACTCTAAAGATGGCCTCATGTTTTGTTTAAACTTACTCACCTTTGCCGGATTGCCTTTGAGTCCCAATTGGTTTGAAACGATCACAATTTGGTAGCCATCTTTCTGCTGCAGGTCCCTAAGCTTGTTGGGAACACACGGGAACAGCCACTTCCAGTCTTCAGCATCTTTGGCAAACTTCTTACCACTCTGGGTGCATATAAGGGTGTAGTCGAGGTCAAAAATGGCCGCCTTCCCTGTTACAGATCCATCATTGTCGCCATCTGACGCAACTCCAAATGTGTACATCATCACTGAGTCAATCCACCTCCAAGAACCAGTCATGTGACTACCACCTGACCTCACAGGGACACCTGATTGGTCAGAGACAGGTCGAAGCTGTGTCAGTGTCATTTGAATGTGTCTCTTTCCTTCACTTCTGCTCCTAGCCTGGTCAGTGTCACCTGCACTCTCTGTCTTCCTCCTCTTTGCCAATGGAGTCTCATCCTCACCATCTTCCCTCGGGTCACTCCTCACTTCATCGGTGAAGAACACTACGAACATGTCACCATCTGGAACCAACTCAATTGTGCCTGACTGCCCCAGTAACATCTCCTCTTCTTGTGCCAGCAGTGAGCCTCCAACACGTGATAGGTTCACTCCAAGCTGTATCACCTTCACCTCTCTGGAGGAGCAGTCAGCCGTCAACTCCAACTGTGAACGAGAACAGCACTTGTCCTTGATGAGGGTCTCGGGTCCACGGCCAACTACAACAGACTGCACGTGACAGATGGACAGACAGACAGACAGAAAGACAGACACATTACAATTAGAGGTGCTACCTTACATTTCATAAACAACTGCAGGTGATCACTGCACATTACATACCGTGTAAGCTCTAATTGTCGTGGGACATTATTTTCACAAATTTTGCAAGGCAGTCAGCAGTTGCAAAATATATTCTGGCAAAAATTTCATGCTTTAGACTTGCAGTATTCAAATACATTTTATATGTCACCAATACAAGTAGCCAGGCAACCATTTGCAAAATAAAATTGCTAATTACACTTCCAAACAGCGATTCTTGATATTTTTGCCCTGCAAATATTAGAGCCTAAACAGTACAACATTGGTCTCAAGCCCTAGACCACTTCCAGTCTCCATTTTGTATGACATTATGCAATACAATGGAACCTGTCTAAGATGGCCACTTGTGGGTCACTGATAATGGCCTTTATCAGTCCAGTCACGTGAGACTAGGCCATACAGATCACCACGTATGGGATTCCATCACAGCTTAGTACACTGCGCTACGGGTACCGGCAGAAAGCATTGGACTGCTCTGCTGCACTTCAATATAATTAACACCGTGACCGACCTCACTGCGAATCATGCTACATCCTAGTCTCGTTCCATCATAGAACAAGTCACAATAATTACTACAGTGGTAGGCACAACACTGAAGATCATTTAACACAAGCCTCACCTTTCCGTGTGGCAAGTCTATCTGCAGTTTCTGCTCAGTGTGGCAGGCGATCAACTGACAACGTCTGTCGGCGGCCATTTGCAATATTGCAACATAAATGAGTTTCTATAGAAAACATGACTTGGTTTAAGTATGTTTATAATATTAAATGCATCACTAAGTAGAAATACGCTATGATTGTCTACACTGATGTACCTATATATGATATATTATTATTTAAGTGCACCGTGTTGTATAATACAAACACTAGGGTGTCAGCCCCATGCAGCACTATAATATAATTAAATGTAACAGTGTCAAAAGAATCACAATGGGCATAGTTCTTTAAGGGCAGCTTGTCCTTTTCTGCCACATCCTCTGCAGCGCCTTCCGCACTCTTCCATCTTTGCATGCCTCCTCCAGTACCCATATCACCCTGTCATCATCCTTCATGCTCTCCCATCCCACCACTATCTCATTCATCAGCCTTGCCATTTCTCTCCTCTCTTCTGCCACAAATACACACCGGCACACAAAGTGCTTGACATCTTCCACTTCACCACTGTCACAGTTCTTACAAAGTCGTTCGCCCCTACTTAACCCACACCATCTGCCAGTTTCTACCCTTAATTCTGCTGTTCCCCCTCGTAGTTTCACCATCATCCTCCTTTGCATCTTACACTCTATCTCCACACACCGCGCCTTGCATTCAGCATCCATTAAACTCCCAATCACTTCCAGCTTTGGCCGTTCCCTAGCTGCTTCCCTCCATACTTCTCTCACTTCCCTCCATGCTATGTCCTTCAACACCTGCTTTACTTCTTTCAATGTCAACCCACTCACGGCCTCAGCATCTAACCCCTTCCATTTGAACCTCACCAAACTTTGTTGTAGCTCTTTCACCCACCGTACTTTACACCCTACTTCCAAGGCTTCAAGCATCACAACTTTCAATAACCTGCCATCAGTCATCCTCATTACCTGTACCCAGAACTCAATACTTCTCTTCATTGCCACCCATTTCATTGGTAGCATGTTCATCTCAAATTGCAGGGAGACCAAAGGGTGTAGTCTCCCCACCCCTAAAAAGATTCTTGCCGCCCGCATCTGCACATTTTCAACTGGCCCGAGTTGTGCTCCACAACCCCATACCTCTGCCCCATACAATAGCACAGACTCAACGAGAGATTCCATCAGCCTCACAAAGGTAGCTCCTCTCACTTCCCCCACAGTGGCCCTGCACCTTCTGAGCCAGTCACTTAGTGCTCTTGCTCCCGCCTTTCCTCTCTCCTCCACCATTCTCGTACCTTGCAGGTGCTCATCAATCACACACCCAAGATACTTGTACTCCTGCACCACTGCAATCTCTTCACCTCCAACATCAAACTTCTCCTCCGTCCTTTTCATACCTGTCCTTCTCACATGCATTACCCCGCATTTTTCCACATTCACTTCAACTGACCATTCATTACACCATTCTACTAATGTGTTCAACCCATGCTTCATAGATTTTTCATCCTCTGCAAGAATCACTGCGTCATCTGCATACAACAACACTGAGATTAGCTGACCCCTGCACTTTACCCCCACTCCTGCCTCTTTCAGCTTAGTTATCAGTGAATTGATATACAAGGAGAATAACAGTGGCGAAAGGATGCATCCCTGTCTCAACCCACATGTTACTTTGAAAGGTTCACTTCGTCCCTCTCCCACCTTCACTTCACAACTCACATCCTCATAAACTGCCTTTAGGAAAGCTGAGAGGCGACCTCCTAACCCCATTCCCTCTAAACACCTCCACAACTTCCCTCTGTCCACCCTGTCATATGCCTTCTTAAAGTCAATAAAACTGGCAAACATCCCTGTCTTTGTCACTGCTTTCACCTGCCCCAATAATACCAAAGTCATTAACTGATCTCTGCACCCTCTTCCTTTTCTAAACCCTCCCTGCTCCTCTGCCACCAGCTTCCTTTCTTCAACTACATGCACCAACCTATTCTGAGCAATACTGCACATCGCCTTATAAGCAACTGGCAGTAATGAAATGCCCCGGAAATCCTCTGTCTTGCATACCCCACTTCTACTCCTCTTTGGTATGGGGACCACGGTGCTTCTTCGCCATTCCGAGGGAACCATCCCATTCTTCCAGCACCAACTGAAGAGGCTACACCAAAAATCCACCAGGACATCACTGCATACCATTTCAGCCGTTAGCCTATCACTCCCAGGGGCTGCTTTCCGCTTCAAAGTGTCCAAAGCCTGCTTCACTTCTTCTCTTGTCACATCTTCATTTAACAATTCATTCCCCCCATTTACCTCTTCTCCCCCTTCATCTCCCTGAACCTCTGATCTTCCCCCCTCATTCAACACATTTTGAAAGTATCTCTTCCATACCCCTACGGCTTCCTTACCCTGTCTCACCACACCCAGCTCATCATATACCTTACCAATGTCACTCCTCTTTTTTTTACCGTTTGTCAAGCCCAGCTTTCTTGCCATTCTCCACCACTTCTTAGGATTTCTTATCACTCTATCCAGTTCATTTCGTCTGCTTTCATCAAAACTTCTCTTCGCTCTACTCACTGCTTTCTTATATTCCCTTCTCTTCTCAACATAGTCTCTCCTTTTCCCCCTCTTTGCATCACTACCATTACACTCCAACCACTCTCTCTCTGCCCTGTGGAAAGCCTTCCTCAGTTTGGCAATCTCTTTGGTGAACCATGGTTGCCCACCTTTACCTCTCTTCACCTTCATCTCTACCAATCCCTGTCTCATCATCTCTGTCAATTCTCCGTATATTTCATCAATCACTTCCTGGTCATTCCCTGCTGTTTCCACTTTATCCGTCAACAACCTCACCCTCTCCACCTCACCTTCCAAGTATCCCTCTGGGACCGCGTACCGCTTTACCATGCCATCTTTAAGTTCACCTTCCTCCTTGCCTTCTTCCATCCCACTAACCCAGTCAGTTGCAACCTCCCAGCTCATAAGGGAGTGGTCAGGTGTTCTAGTGACCACCCCTCTGCAATCCATCTCCTCCACACTCTCTGACATGGTTGTCACCTTGAAATTTTCAATGATATGGAAATTCTCCTTGCTGACCAGGCAGTAGTCGACCACTGAACATCCCTTGCCAGAGACACAAGTGAATGCATCCCTTCCCTTCCTCCCATTCACCTCTGTCATACTTGTACTTCGGAGGAAGTCCACCAATGCTTCGCCTTGACTGTTCTTCACCCCATCAATCACTTTTCTAGGAGGGATGCCATCCCTGTCTGTATTAAGTTCCCCACATCTAGCGTTGAAATCTCCACAGATTATCAGAGGCCCCTGTGAGCAAAACTTTGCCACCTGTTCAGATAGCAGCTGGAGGGTTTCCTCTGCCCCCTGTCCCCGGCTTGAGGACTCAGGTGGGATGTAGCATGCTGCCAATATCAGAGTGTCTTCATTCCCTTGACTTAACTTCACCCATAGAATATCCTCAATGTCTGCGTCTATGACTTCCACTGCCCACTTCTCCAGCACCTCTTCACGAACCAACAGACCAACCCCACCTGAACCCCTCACTGCCTTCCTATGGAGGTTTCTTCTATTCCGCCCAAACCACCTATATCCTTCCACAGCAATCTCCTCCTCTCCCCTCAACCAAGTTTCCACCAATGCCACCACATCTGGCTTGTAGAAATCTATCACCTTTGCCCTCATATCATGCCCTTCCCTCATTTTCTCCATTTCACCACCACCTCTTCCCCACCCACAAACATTCCAACACATCATACTCAACCTCCCCTCACCTCTGGTCCCAACATCTGCAAACAATCCCTCTTCTTCCCCTCCCCCTGCCACCTCACCAGTAGCTTTCACCTGTGCCCCTCCGACACAGGTTCCATCGCTAAAAACTCACGCTCCCCTCTTCCAACTTTCTGCCACCGCCAATACTTATGCTTCCACTGCTCATCCAATGTCAATAGATCTCTCTCTTGGGCTTTCACAACAAACCACCACACCTTCTTTTCCTTCCACTGACCCACGTGCTTACTAATGAAGAACCTAGAAGACATCTTCCCCACTACCCTGACCATCTCCTTCGCAATTTCATTGCAGGACTCTCTCTTCCGGGTTCCCCACACTTTTCGCACCCCTGAAACATATTTGGCTGACTTCTCCCTTCCTACACTCTTTGGACTGTTCCCCCCACAGTCATTTTGCCTCTCACTACTTTCCTGACCAGATCTCTGTAGGCATGTTGCCTGTTTCTCTCGCTCATCTGACACTACCATCTTTTCCACCTTATCACCTGTCACCCCTTCACTCTGTGTCATACACTCCAACACCTCCTCTCTCTGGGACCCTCCTAAGCCCAGGCCTCTCAATCTCTCATTCTCCACTCTCATTTCATCCATTTCACTCTTCATCATGCTCATTTCTTCCCTCAACCCCCCTACTTCTTTGCGCAATTGCACCAGACAAGCAGACAAGCAAAAATAGCAAACAAAGGATTTCCCCTCCATCACTCCGGCATCCTCTTTCATTCCCAGGCATCTGATGTGAGACCATCCTTCACAAATCTCGCAGCACACCATTTCTATATAATATTTGGCACCGCTGGTTTGCATAATGGCCGCTAGAAATCTCTTTTGCAGAGTGTTGCTGGACCAATGCACAGCGTGGAACTGGTACGGACGGAGTTTGCGTCAGAACATCCCTTTTTCCTTAGTTCTTGCTCGAAGCAAGACGAAAAAGGCAAAGAAACAAAAGAAGAGCAAGAAGGACCTCCAACGTGAGATGCGCAAGGAACAGTTGAAGAAATTAGAGGCGGAGAAAGCCTATCACGAAGCGCTCATGAAGGTAGCGAGACGAGGAGAGCCTCTTGACCCAGAAATGCTCAACCCAATGCGTAAGCGCCCCCCACCAAAGATAAGCGCGGAAGAGGCAGAAAAGCGCCATCTCCTAGTGAAGGAGTGGACGCGGTACACGATGGAGCAGCAGAAGCAGGAACACGTACGACTGCGAGGGATGGTGGAGAGCAGGAAGAAGTCGCTGAGAGAGCTCAGACGTCTCTCCCTTCCCCTGTACCTGCAGGCGACACAGCTGAGGACAGACATTCTACCATTTGTGCGAACGGGACCCACCCACACACCTCCCATTGCAGACTACCAACCACCAGAGAACGCAGACTACTGAACACGACTGCTGAGAGGATCAACTGTTATGTCAATATATATTTGTGTCATCTCATGTATGGTACGTGTATGACTTGCGCAATGCATAGCACTTCAAGCTATGCTTGAAAATCTACCTTGGTCTTCATTTTTTGTATAATTTAAATTATGCATGCACTTGCAATTGATGGCACCTCGATCAGCTATGTTTACCTCATAGTTTTATATAATCCAGCAACAATTAATGATTCAATCACTATTTACACTGTACTGCATTCTACAAAAAGCAACAAAAGCTACAGATCTAGACTACATGGGAAAGTGAAAAATATCAGGTCAACTACAAACCTACAATACTTGATGTATACACACAACTATGTACAGTGTGAGCAATGATACATTACATCTTCAAAAAAACTTTGCCACACTATTCTAGTCAGTCCATTCTGGCCATGAAACGAGCCAATGTAGCCTCCACCTCTTTGAGTCGTGTCTCCATCAGCTGGCGCTTAGCTCTCTCTTCCCTGAGCTGTGTCTCCTGCTTCTCTGCCCTCTCCTCCATCTGTTCCAGTCTCCTCTTGGTCTGTTGGAGGTGGGCCTGCACTGATGTCTGCAGATGTCCCTCCACTTCCTTCCTCAGCAGGACTACAGCACAGCCAAAGCGCTTGTACTCACACTCCACTTGTTGGAGTGGACACACCTTGCGGTGGGCGGGGACAGTGCTACGAGTAAGACCCTGAGCACCGCACTTGTTAGGGCAGTTGAGAGGGTAGCTAGGGCACTCCTTCAAGTGAGCTCCAGTGACTTGTTCATAAGTTGAGACGAGAGGGCAGTACTGGCACTTCTTACGACGCAGACGACACTCGGATGTCATGTGCTTCTTCACAGCAACTCGCATGTCCTTGTGTCCGCACTTGTTGCCACAGTCCACAACCTGGAATGGGCAGCCGTTGTCTGATGTGAGGTGATTCTGTACTTCAGAAAGTTCAATTTTCTTGTCACACTGATTGGGGCAATGCACAGCTAGGCACCGGACATCACGGTACGCTCTCCTGTCTTCAAAAACAGTGAAAGGTCGCTCAGACTGCTCTGTGCTCCTGCACGTGGGGCAGGATTTAGATCTGGTCTTCCACTTCTCGATGCACCTTGCACAGTACACATTTCCACAACAGTTGGCCTGCACTGGGTCGTGTGATAGTGCCTGACACACAGCGCAGACCAGTCCCTCAGGTGGCCTCTCCACAAAGAGGAATGTCTTCCCAGCATAGTCCTGGGAGTGGCCTGTAGGTGGGATGTACAACATGTGTGTATCCAACAGAGGCTCTGTCATTTACACTCACATGAAATGGATGATGACGCAATGGAATGTATGAAGCAATATCTGTCACAACAGCCAAGTGAAGTGTATAAAGTACAAGTGACAATAACATGTACAAATGGAAGACTGACAAACATCAATCACACCACACACAACGTCACCACACGTCACAGCCTCACCCTTTGCAATCATGTAGTTTGTCTTCACCTTCCACCCACTATCTAGGCGCACAAATCCCCACAATGGTTTGTCTGTGGGTAGCCCCTCCCATGCCACACCAAAGTCCCTCCCATTGTGGTAGAAATGGAGCTCTCCTTTCTCCAACACAGCAACACCAAATGTGTTGCCTGGTGAGTCATCCAGGTCCCACTGCAGTACTCTCTTCTGTCCCTTGTGACGTACTATACAGTCACCACTATTCCTACTCACGGCAAACCAGTACTGGTCACTCTTCTCAATGTCACTCAACTCCTGTGGCAGTGGTCCACTGTCTGGACTTTTGGTTGTGACACCAATACGAAGAAACTGCAATTGAACATCCAGACAACACAGCACACTAGATGTATTATCACATCAAACTAACATCTCAACAACTGACACAGTATACACATGGGACCAATACTGTAGTCCACAGTACAAGGGACACTATTGAATGGCTTTATGTAGTCTGACAGACAGTACATACATGTATAGAGATGTAGTGTAAGTATATGAGCATTGATTAACACAGTGTAGCTAGCTGTACGTTGAGAGATGGAAACTCAAAGGAATGACTGATGAGTAGTGGTGAGAAGTGCAAAGACATCACTGACTACTTCACATCACCCACAACTAATGAGTACATCAGTACAGGAGATTCAGCATACTGAATCAATCAAACAACACTTTAATCACTTCAACACTCTCTCCAGCTCCTTGTGTGAACCATGCTAGCTACATCCCTTCTACGTCATCACAGTATACAATAGGCAGCAGTGGATTACATGCACAGCACCTCCAGCCATGTAAGGTGCGTCTAATGTGTGAGGGATGGAGGCTGCACTGATCGGACTTACATGTACTTTGCCCTTCTGTAAAATCTTGACTGAAAACTTCAGTTCTTTTGGAATGGGGTCGCTTGAGAATGCAAGGCTATTCCCATACCTAATTCCACCACTCGCAGTTCGCCTGTCCTCGCTCAATGTCGCGTCATTCCCACACTTTGGGTGGAACTTTCCCAAAACCGCCTCGTCGCTACTGACAGCCATCTTTAGTCTTGAGGAACAGCCGGGGAACCCCCTTCCAGGTTTTTGTACACAACTGCACACGTGCATACGTATGCACGTGCTAGGTAAGTACGTACACTGTGGAGCTAGTGGTGTGTGGCCGGTGCAGGCTTGCGTGACCAGACTGCGGTTTAGTGGATAGCCATAGCTAGTTAGTAGGACCACATACGTGTGTGTGCTCTCGCTAGCTAGCTAGCCGGTCTACACACATGCACTCACTAGCTAGCCGGTCTACACACATGCACTCACTGGCTGGTCGGTCTACACACATGCACTCACTAGCTAGCCGGTCTACACACATGCACTCACTAGCTAGCCAGTCTACACATGCACTCACTAGCTAACCGGTCTACACACATGCACTCACTGGCTAGACGGTCTACACATGCACTCACTAGCTAACCGGTCTACACACATGCACTCACTAGCTAACCGGTCTACACACATGCACTCGCTAGCTAACCGGTCTACACACATGCACTCGCTAGCTAGCTGGTCTACACACATGCACTCACTAGCTAGCTTTATATGTAGTTGAACTGACCAGTGAACATGATGTTGCTGAGTACTTCCAACCTGGTTCTGTGGAACTGGACATTGGTTGAAGGATAGCTAGCTATAGCTACATGTATGCAATTGTATAGATAGCTACATGAGACCTGTCATTAAAGAATGTGGTCACTCAAAATGTAGCTACAATGAATGCACCCACCAGGCCCACTTGATTTGCTATGGCCTCCTAGCTAACCCCCTGCATCCAGAGCTAGCTAAGGTCCATGCAGAGAATACCCAACAGCACCTTTAGCTAGCTAGCTACACCTCTGTAGAGCAAGCTCTTCTGTACACACTGTATAGCTAAATCTACCTCAATATGACAGATCTAGACAGACAGGTTTCACTGTATGGATGTGCTATAAAGCTATATAGCTACCTGTCAGAACGCATGCATGCTTATTTAGCTATAGCTAGTGCAGTCAGTACCATGACTGTGGTACATATAGTATTATCCAATGCATGGTCGGCAGCATTGATTACATCACATCATCATACAATCTGTCATGTGATCATGCATACAAATACCTGCAATGTATTACTGCCAGCATTAAACTGCATGGTGCATATGGGCCTGTGGTATGTGTAGTTCATCAAAATAGAAAGGAAATTAAAGAGCACCTGTTCTCTGTTGTACAGCAAGGCAAATTGTCTACCATTCAGAATAACGCAATACAAAAACAGAAAATCTTAAATAAAATGTAGTTACATCAAATGATACAGCTAGTCTTCATCATCATGGCTCAAAAGAGACTCCTGGAACAGAGCCTGTCTGTCCCAATTGCCAGTACGTGTAGTCCGAGATACACGAGGAGCCATCCGTGGTAACCATGGCAACTCATCAACTTTCATTCAATAAATGACTGGCATAGAAGGCAGATCGGTCTTCCTCATCTGCTCCAGACCTGCTTGGGAATGGTGGCTTCCAGTTTGTAGGAGAGAGAAAGACTGACAGCCTCTCCTTCCACTTTGCAGCAAGGCAGTGGGCCCTGTGTGATAAAGTACATTGGATACATACATAAAGAAATGGAAGGAACTAGGTGGATATACGCACTGTGAGTTGAAACATATGTTAGGTGGAACAGTACTAAACATATCCACACAGTATAATGCATGCTTTACATGTACACAAGATCGGCGTCGTAGCTCAGTGGCTAGAGCACTGGGAACTAAAGTCCTGGGTTCGATTTCCGACAGCGCCACTTTCTTTGCAGCTCTATGGACAGTAATGACACCAGTTGTGTCTTGTCGACGCGTTGCCAAGAGGACTTTGGACTTAGCCTTCTCTCATTGTGCCTGTCTTCAAACGTGGCCCTCTTCCAACGGCCTAGCTGTGTTTACGCTTAAGAATATTTATATGCATACAGTTTCAGCTGAACATAGCTACGTACGTACATGAATATACACTTCACTAAAAATGGCTGTCTCAATCCTGTTGGTACCAGATTCCCTTATAAGCACCCTACTGCAGTCCATGCAACTCACCATAAGTACTTCCCCACCAAGTAGGTTCCCACTGCAACAGCATACACAAACGGTAGTATCACCACCACACTACCGAGCCACCTCGGAATGTAACGGTCCTGTCGCTGCAAGATGGCTGCCGTGGCAACAAAGAGGTCCAGTAGGATGAGTGCTTCTACAACATTAATCCACTTCGCCTCATACGGCTTGGAGAGACAGTGCACCACCAACATCACAACCTCAAAGAACAGCAGGGTGAGCTGTGGGGGAAAGGGAGACAAGTGGGAATTGAGGAGGGAGAGGAGAGGGGAGGGAGAGAGGGTGAGGTGAGACAAACAGTGAACCAAAAGCATTATCTCACAGAGACTAAGCAAAAGCTGCAGAAGTAAGCAAGCGACAGTTAAACACAGCTGAGCCTGTGTGTGGACTTAGCAACTGCAGATTACAAGCTTTAGCTCTGATATTGAGCAAAGTGCACCAGTGCACCGAGACAGGGTCTCATACCAAACCACAGTCAACTGAATAAATTATAGCAGATGGGTGGCAAAGGACAGTGGAAACTGCACATATGTAGAAACTGTATATAAATGTGTATGTAGTGGCAATGTATAGGACTCATGCAAAGTTGGAATGTATTAAATATACACTTAACATGCAGGCATTACAAACATGTACATAAACTACAGATTGCATGGCAAGTGAAAACAACTGCATGGTGGGGTATCCATGACAACACAGCCAGGATCTTAAAATGGCTACACCACACAGAGCGCGCTCACCAAACGATGTGGAATGATGATACCGGGAAGGAGTGCCACAACCACAAAGAGGACCCTCCTCAGGATGTCCCAAGCAGCATACCAGCGAAATTGGACACGCATTCCTTTTGACAGGGCATCACTGAAGTGCATTGTGCGCTATAGAAGTAAGGGAGAGGGAGAGGGGATGGGAGGGGGAGAGAGAGGGAGATGGAGAGGGAGAGGGGAGAAAGGGAGATAGAGAGGGAAAGAGAGAGAAGGAAGGGAGATGAAGACAGGGAGATGGAAACAGAGAGGGAGAGAGAATGAGAGAAGGGAAAGAAGACACAGCGAATGTGGTGCCTGTCTGGGCTGGCTATTTTATACAACAACTTCTGAAGTGGCATGAATTTTCCACACACATATACGTACCTTAAAGTGTTTGCAGGTAATGACCATGAAGAAGAAGGGAAGAGGGGCCACAATGCTGAGGGTGATCAAGATGGAGAAGACAAAGAGTTCCACGTGGGGTGCAGAGAAGCAGGGCTGACCAGTGAAGCGGTTTACCTGGGGGGGGGGGGAGGGGAGGGAGGGTGCAGAGAGGTGAGGTGAGGTTCTGGTTGGAGAA
Source organism: Ianthella basta (assembly GCA_964019415.1). Taxonomy (NCBI): domain Eukaryota; kingdom Metazoa; phylum Porifera; class Demospongiae; order Verongiida; family Ianthellidae; genus Ianthella; species Ianthella basta. The sequence goes on along the minus strand of OZ025885.1, from coordinate 572,871 downwards.
TGAGTTTACATTTGCAATGCCCACTCAGAGTACATATCAAACAGCATACACACACTATACACTGAGAATTAAGGCCACTGTGCCTGGATTTGACAGGTGGACTTCAGACACAAGTCAGATGCAGTATCTGAAAGTACTGAACTAAAGATCAGAAGCTTCAGTTGATATGTAGCATTGCACACCAATCTACCATAGTCTCACATTCGGCCAAGTGTAATATTTTTACACTTTGTAAAACAACATGGAAGTTGCTGTCAGTGAGGTACTTGTAGAAGAGAAGGATGATGAGTGTAATACCAGAGAGAGTGGATCTGTTTGACAGCCGACGTACACACCTTGCACTGTGGGGTGGGGGGAGGGAGGGAGGAAGGGGCACACAGAGTAGAGAATGGGCTTTAGGTTGGAGAATGAGTTTAACTTGCAATGCCCACTCACAGTACATATCAAACAACATACACACAGTACACACTGAGAGGTAAGGCCATTGTAGTCTAAAGATGGCCTCACGTTTCATCTAAACTCACTCTCCTTTGCCAGTTTGCCTTTGAGTCTCATTCGGTTTGAAACAATTACAATTCGGTAGCCATCTTTCTTTTGCAGGTCCCTAAGCTTGTTGGGGACACAAGGGAACAGCCACTTCCAGTCTTCAGCATCTTTGGCAAACGTTTTCCCACTCTGAGTGCATATAAGAGTGTAGTCAAGGTCAAAAATGGCCGCCTTTCCTGATACAGACCCATCATTGTCGCCATCTGATGCAACTCCGAATGTGTACATCATCACCGAGTCAATCCACTTCCAAGAACCAGTCATGTGACTACCACCTGACCTTACAGGGGCACCTGACTGGTCAGAGCGAGGTCGAAGCTGTGTCAGTGTCATTTGAATGTGTCTCTGTCCTTCACTTCTGCTCCTAGCCTGATCAGTGTCACCTGCACTCTCTGTCTTCCTCCTCTTTGCCGATGGAGCCCCATCCTCACCATCTTCCCTCGGGGCACTCCTCACTTCATCGGTGAAGAACACTACAAACTTGTCACCATCTGGAATCAGTTCAATTGCACCTGACTGCCCCAGTAACATCTCCTCTTTTTGTGCCAGCAGTGACCCTCCAACACGTGATGGGTTCGCTCCAAGCTGTACCACCTTCACCTCTCTGGAGGAGCAGTCAGCCGTCAACTCCAGCTGTGAACGGGAGCAGCACTTGTCCTTGATGAGAGTCTCGGGTCCACGGCCAACTACAACAGACTGCACAAGACAGATGGACAGACAGACAAACAGACAGACAGACAGACACATTACGACTAGAGGTGCTGCCTTACATTTCACAAACAACTGCAGGTGATAACTGCACACTACATACCGTGTAAGCTCTAATTGTCGCAGGACATTATTTTCATGAACTTCGCAGGCAGTTACCAGTTGCAAAAATATATTCTGGCAAAAATCTCATGCTTTAGACTTGCAGTATTCAAATACATTTTATATGTTACCAATACAAATAACCAGGCAACCATTTGCAAAATAAATTGCTAAATTACCCTTCCAAACAGCGATTCTCGATATTTTGTCCCGCAAAAAAGAGCCTTAACAGTACTTCGGTCTCAAGCCCCAGACCACTTCCAGCCTCCATTTTGTATCACATTATGCAATACAATGGAACCTGTCTAAGATGGCCACTTGTGGGTCACTGATAATGGCCTTTATAGAGAGGGTGGTTGCTCTACAGAGGTAGACTGCAATGTTTTAGTGCGATGTTAGTGCTATTTGGAGCCAGGGAGGCTGGTGGCTTTTGAAAGATGGCTGCCTTACACAGTGACCATCTTAAACAGGTTCCACTGTATTAATGGCTGGAAGTGGCTCTGAACTTGGTCAGACTAACTTTACATTGGCCAATGCTATCAGTCTAGTCACGTGAGACTAGGCCATACAGATTACCACGTATGGGATTCCATCATAGTTTAGTACACGTGCGCTACGGGTACCGGCAGTAAGCATTGGACTACTCTGCTGCACGTCAATAATGAACACCTTGATCGACCTCACTGTGAATCATGCAACATCATAGAACAAGTCACAACATGTAAGGTAAAGTAGGGGGTTTCCGAACAGGATGGGGTGTCCGAACAGGGCGCCGCGTTTCGCCTCCTCACAGTAGAACAGCTTCCATTTCTGTATGCAGTTAGCACAAGAGTCAATGTATAAACTGACAAAGTGAGAAGCTGTTCCTTCGAATACAGGCGGGAGCGCTGTGCCGTGTTCGGAAACCCCATCTTATTCGGAAACCCCCTGTTTTACCTTACTACAGGTAGGCACAACACTGAATATCATTTAATACAAGGCTCACTTTTCCGTGTGGCAAGTCTATCTGCAGTTTCTGCTCAGTGTGGCAGGCGATCAACTGACAACGTCTGTCGGCGGCCATTTGCAATATTGCAACATAAATGAGTTTCTATAGAAAACATGACGTGGTTTAAGTATGATCATAATATTGAATGTATCACTAAATAGAAATACGCTATGATTGTCTACACTGATGTACCTATATAATATTTAGAACAGCTGGTTTGCAAAATGGCCGTTAGAAATTTCTTTTGTCGAGTGTTGCTAGACCAATGCACAGCGTGGAACTGGTACGGACGGAGTTTGCGTCAGAACGTTCCTTCTTCTAATTCCTTAGTACTTGCTCGAAGCAAGACGAAAAAGGCAAAGAAACAAAAGAAGAGCAAGAAGGACCTCCAACGTGAGATGCGCAAGGAACAGATGAAGAAATTAGAGGCGGAGAAAGCCTATCACGAAGCGCTCATGAAAGTAGCGAGAAGAGGAGAGCCTCTTGACCCAGAAATGCTCAACCCAATGTGTAAACGCCCCCCACCAAAGATAAGCGCGGAAGAGGCAGAAAAGCGCCATCTCCTAGTGAAGGAGTGGACGCGATACACAATGGAGCAGCAGAAGCAGGAACACGTACGACTGCGAGGGATGGTGGAGAGCAGGAAGAAGGCGCTGAGAGAGCTCAGACGTCTCTCCCTTCCCCTGTACCTGCAGGCGACACAGCTGAAGACAGATGTTCTACCATTTGTGCGAACAGGCCCCACCCACACACCTCCCATTGCAGACTACCAACCACCAGAGAACGCAGACTACTGAACACGACTGCTGAGAGGATCAACTGTTATGTCAATATATATTTGTGTCATCTCATGTATGGTACATGTATGACTTGCGCAATGCATAGCACTTCAAACTGTTACCTTGGTCTTCATTTTTTGTATAATTTAAATTATGCATGCACTTAAATTGATGGCACCTCAATCAACTATGTTCTATGTTTACGGCATTATAATATAGTTTTATATAATTCAGCAACAATTAATGATTCAATCACTATACAATACTTTACATACGTAGTGAGAATAATATAATCTGATGTCAACAATAATTATAAGTAAGCTATAGTCTCTGCACTGCATTCTACAAAAAGCAACAAAAGCTACAGATCTAGACTGCATGGGAAAGTGAAAAAATATCAGGTCAACTACAAACCTACAATACTTGATGTATTCACACAACTATGTACAGTGTGAGCAATGATACATTACATCTTCAAAATAACATTGCCACACTATTCTAGTCAGTCCATTCTGGCCATGAAACGAGCCAATGTAGCCTCCACCTCTTTGAGTCGTGTCTCCATCAGCTGGCGCTTAGCTCTCTCTTCCCTGAGCTGTGTCTCCTGCTTCTCTGCCCTCTCCTCCATCTGTTCCAGTCTCCTCTTGGTCTGTTGGAGGTGGGCCTGCACTGATGTCTGCAGATGTCCCTCCACTTCCTTCCTCAGCAGGACTACAGCACAGCCAAAGCGCTTGTACTCACACTCCACTTGCTGGAGTGGACACACCTCACGGTGGGCGGGGACAGTGCTACGAGTGAGACCCTGAGCACCGCACTTGTTAGGGCAGTTGAGAGGGTAGCTAGGGCACTCCTTCAAGTGAGCTCCAGTGACTTGTTCATAAGTGGAGATGAGAGGGCAGTACTGGCACTTCTTACGACGCAGACGACACTCGGATGTCATGTGCTTCTTCACAGCAACTCGCATGTCCTTGTGTCCGCACTTGTTGCCACAGTCCACAACCTGAAGGGGGCAGCCGTTGTCTGATGTGAGGTGATTCTGTACTTCAGAAAGTTCAATTTTCTTGTCACACTGATTGGGGCAATGCACAGCTAGGCACCGGACATCACGGTACGCTCTCCTGTCTTCAAAAACAGTGAAAGGTCGCTCAGACTGCTCTGTGCTCCTGCACGTGGGGCAGGATTTAGATCTGGTCTTCCACTTCTCGATGCACCTTGCACAGTACACATTTCCACAACAGTTGGCCTGCACTGGGTCGTGTGATAGTGCCTGACACACAGCGCAGACCAGTCTCTCAGGTGGCCTCTCCACAAAGAGGAATGTCTTCCCAGCATAGTCCTGGGAGTGGCCTGTAGGTGGGATGTACAACATGTGTGTATCCAACAGAGGCTCTGTCATTTACACTCACATGAAATGGATGATGACGCAATGGAATGTATGAAGCAATATCTGTCACAACAGCCAAGTGAAGTGTATAAAGTACAAGTGACAATAACATGTACAAATGGAAGACTGACAAACATCAATCACACCACACACAACGTCACCACACGTCACAGCCTCACCCTTTGCAATCATGTAGTTTGTCTTCACCTTCCACCCACTATCTAGGCGCACAAATCCCCACAATGGTTTGTCTGTGGGTAGCCCCTCCCATGCCACACCAAAGTCCCTCCCATTGTGGTAGAAATGGAGCTCTCCTTTCTCCAACACAGCAACACCAAATGTGTTGCCTGGTGAGTCATCCAGGTCCCACTGCAGTACTCTCTTCTGTCCCTTGTGACGTACTATACAGTCACCACTATTCCTACTCACGGCAAACCAGTACTGGTCACTCTTCTCAATGTCACTCAACTCCTGTGGCAGTGGTCCACTGTCTGGACTTTTGGTTGTGACACCAATACGAAGAAACTGCAATTGAACATCCAGACAACACAGCACACTAGATGTATTATCACATCAAACTAACATCTCAACAACTGACACAGTATACACATGGGACCAATACTGTAGTCCATACACAGTACAAGGAACACTATTGAATGGCTTTATGTAGTCTGACAGACACTACATACATGTATAGAGATGTAGTGTAAGTATATGAGCATTGATTAACACAGTGTAGCTAGCTGTACGTTGAGAGATGGAAACTCAAAGGAATGACTGATGAGTAGTGGTGAGAAGTGCAAAGACATCACTGACTACTTCACATCACCCACAACTAATGAGTACATCAGTACAGGAGATTCAGCATACTGAATCAATCAAACAACACTTTAATCACTTCAACACTCTCTCCAGCTCCTTGTGTGAACCATGCTAGCTACATCCCTTCTACGTCATCACAGTATACAATAGGCAGCAGTGGATTACATGCACAGCACCTCCAGCCATGTAAGGTGCGTCTAATGTGTGAGGGATGGAGGCTGCACTGATCGGACTTACATGTACTTTGCCCTCCTGCAATATCTTGACGGAAAACTTCACTCCTTTTGGAATGGGGTCGTTTGAGAATGCAGCGCAAAACTCTAAACGGCTGCCACCACTCGCAGTTCGCCTGTCTTCGCTCAATGTCGCGCCATTCCCCCACGTTGGGTGGAACTTTCCCAAAACCGCCTCGCTACTGATAGCCATCTTTAGTCGGAGGAACAGCCGGGGAACCCCCTTCCAGGTTCACAACTGCACACGTGCATACGTATGCACGTGCTAGGTAAGTACGTACACTGTGGAGCTAGTGGTGTGTGGTCGGTGCAGGCTTGCGTGACCAGGCTGTGGTATAGTGGATAGCCATAGCTAGCTAGTAGGACCACATACGTGTGTGTGCTCTCGCTAGCTAGCTAGCCGGTCTACACACATGCACTCACTAGCTAGCTAGACAGTCTACACACATGCACTCACTAGCTAGCCGGTCTACACACATGCACTCACTAGCTAGCCGGTCTACACACATGCACTCACTGGCTAGCCGGTCTACACACATGCACTCACTGGCTAGCTAGACGGTCTACACACATGCACTCACTAGCTAGCCGGTCTACACACATGCACTCACTAGCTAGCCGGTCTACACACATGCACTCACTGGCTAGCCGGTCTACACACATGCACTCACTAGCTAGCCGGTCTACACACATGCACTCACTAGCTAGCCGGTCTACACACATGCACTCACTGGCTAGCTGGTCTACACACATGCACTCACTGGCTAGCCGGTCTACACACATGCACTCACTGGCTAGCCGGTCTACGCACATGCACTCACTGGCTAGCCGGTCTACGCACATGCACTCACTGGCTGGTCGGTCTACACACATGCACTCACTGGCTAGCCGGTCTACACACATGCACTCACTGGCTAGCCGGTCTACACACATGCACTCACTAGCTAGCCGGTCTACACACATGCACTCACTAGCTAGCCGGTCTACACACATGCACTCGCTTTATAGCTTTATAGCTACATAATTGAACTGACCAGTGAACATGACGTCGCTGAGTCCTTTCAGCCTGGTTCTGTGGAGCTGGACATTCATTGAAGGGTAGCTAGCTATAGCTACATGTATGCAATTTTATAGATAGCTACATGAGACCTGTCACTAATTTAAAGTAGTCACAATGAATGCACCCACCAGGCCCACTTGTTTTGTTATGGCCTCCTAGCTAACCCCCTGCATGCAGAGCTAGCTATGGTTAATGCAGAGAATACCCAACACCACCTTTAGCTAGCTAGCCTACACCTCTGTAGAGCAAGCTCTTCTGTACACACTGTATAAGCTAAATCTACCTCATTATGACCTCACTTCACTGTATGTATGTATAATGGATGTGCTGTCAAGCTATAGCTACCCGTCAGCATGTATGCTTAATTAGCTAGTGCAGTGCCATGACTGTGGCACAAATATGGATCCAATGCATGGACAGCAACATTGATTACATCACATCATCATACAATCCGTCATGTGATCATGCATACAAATACCTGCAATGTATTACTGCCAGCATTAAACTGTATGGTGCATATGGGCCTGTGGTATGTGTAGTTCATTAAAACAGAAAGGAAATTAAAGAGCACCTGTTCTCTGTTGTACAGCAAGGCAAATCCTCAACCATTTAGAATAACACAATACAAAAACAGAAAATCTTAAATAAAATGTAGTTACATCAAATGATACAACTAGTCTTCATCATCATGGCTTAATAGAGACTCCTGGAACAGAGCCTGTCTGTCCCAATTGTCAGTACGTGTAGTCCGAGATACACGAGGAGCCATCCGTGGTAACCATGGCAACTCATCACTTTCATTCAATAAATGACTGGCATAGAAGGCAGATCGGTCTTCCTCATCTGCTCCAGATCTGCTTGGGAATGGTGACTTCCAGTTTGTAGGAGAGAGGAAGACAAACAGCCTCTCCTTCCACTTTGCAGCAAGGCAGTGGGCCCTGTGTGATAAAGTACATTGGATACATACATAAAGAAATGGAAGGAGCTAGGTGGATATACACACTGTGAGTTGAAACATACACTAGGTGGAACAGTACTAAACATATCCACACAGTATAATGCATGCTTTACATGTACACAAGATCGGTGTCGTAGCTCAGTGGCTAGAGCACTGGGAGCTAAAGTCCTGGGTTCGATTTCCGACAGCGCCACTTTCTTTGCAGCTCTATGTCGTTTCAAAGGTCTATGGACAGTAATGACGCCGGTTGTGTCTTGTCGACGCGTTGCCAAGAGGACTTTGGACTTAGCCTTCTCTCATTGTGCCTGTCTTCGCACGTGGCCCTCTTCCAACGGCCTAGCTGTGTTTACGCTTAAGAATATTTATATGCATACAGTTTCAGCTGAACATAGCTACGTGTATACATGAATATACACTTCACTAAAAATGGCTGTCTCAATCCTGTTGCTACCAGATTCCCTTATAAGCACCCTACTGCAGTCCATGCACCTCACCATAAGTACTTCCCCACCAAGTAGGCCCCCACTGCAGCAGCATACACAAAGGGTAGTATCACCACCACACTACCGAGCCACCTCGGAATGTAACGGTCCTGTCGCTGCAAGATGGCTGCCGTGGCAACAAAGAGGTCCAGTAAGATGAGCGCTTCTACAACATTAATCCACTTCGCCTCATACGGCTTGGAGAGACAGTGCACCACCAACATCACAACCTCAAAGAACAGCAGGGCGAGCTGTGAGGGAAGGGGAAACAAGTGGGAGATGAGGAGGGAGAGGAGAAGGGAGGGAGAGAGGGTGAGGTGGGACAAACAGTGAACCAAAAGCATTATCTCACAGAGGCTAAGCAACAGCTGCAGAAGTGAGCAAGTGACAGTTAAACACAGCTGAGCCTGTGTGTGGACTTAGCAAAAGCAGATTACAAGCTTTAGCCCTGATATTGAGCAAAGTGCACCAGTGCACCAAGACATGGTCTCATACCAAACCAAAGTCAACTGAATAACTTATAGCAGATGGGTGGCAAAGGACAGTGGAAACTGCACATATGTAGAAACTGTATATAAATGTGTATGTAGTGGCAATGTATAGGACTCATGCAAAGTTGGAATGTATTAAATATACACCTAACATACAGGCATTACAAGCATGTACATAAACTACAGATTGCATGGCAAGTGAAAACAACTGCATGGTGGGGTATCCATCACAACACAGCTAGGATTTTAAAATGGCTACACCACACAGAGCGCGCTCACCAAACGATGTGGAATGATGATACCAGGAAGGAGTGCCACAACCACAAAGAGGACCCTCCTCAGGATGTCCCAAGCAGCATACCAGCGAAATCGGACACGCATTCCTTTTGACAGGGCATCACTGAAGTGCATTGTGCGCTACAGGAGTAAGGGGGAGGGAGAGGGGGATGGGAGGGGGGAGGGAGAGGGAGAGGGGAGAGGGGGAAAGGGAGATGGAGAGGGAAAGGGAGAGAAGGAAGGGAGATGAAGACAGGGAGATGGAAACAGAGAGGGAGAGAGAAGACACAGAGAATGTGATGCCTGTCTGGGCTGGTTATTTTATGCACAATACAACAACTTCTGAAGTGGCATGAACTCCCCACACATATACATACCTTGAAGTGTTTGCAGGTGATGACCATGAAGAAGAAGGGAAGAGGGGCCACAATGCTGAGGGTGATCAAGATGGAGAAGACAAAGAGTTCCACGTGGGGTGCAGAGAAGCAGGGCTGACCAGTGAAGCGGTTTACCTGGGGGGTAGGGGGGAAGGGGGAGGGAGAGTGCAGAGAGGTGAGGTGAGGTTCAGGTTGGAGAATGACACTCAGAGTACATATCAAACAGCATACACACACTATACACTGAGAATTAAGGCCACTCTGCCTGGATTTGACAGGTGGACTTCAGACACAAGTCAGATGCAGAATCTGAATGAACTGAACTAAAGATCAGAAGCTTCAGTTGATCTGTAACATTGTACACCAATCTACCATAGTCTCACATTCTGCCAATTGTAATATTTTTACACTATGTAAAACATCATGGAAGCACAGTGAGAGTAAGCTAGCCCTAGTCCAAACATGACATGTATTGCTCTCACATAGTCCACTCCATCCTGTAATCTGAGGCAGCTCATGAAGAAGAAGCTGCTGTCAGTGAGGTACTTGTAGAAGAGAAGGATGATGAGTGTAATACCAGAGAGAGTGGATCTGTTTGACAGCCGACGTACACACCTTGCACTGTAGGTAGGGTGGGGGGTTGGCATAAGGAGAGGTGGAAGTGGTGTGTGTGTGTGTGTGTGTGTGTGTGTGAGTGTGTGTGTGTGTGTGTGTGTGTGTGTGTGTGTGTGTGTGTGTGTGTGTGTGTGAGCGAGACACCCCTCACCTCACACCCTCATCTCACCCCTCCCCTCACACCCTCACCTCACACCCCTCACCTCACACCCCTCACCTCACACCCCTCACCTCACACCCTCACCACACACCCCTCACCTCACACCCCTCACCTCACACCCCTCACCTCACACCCTCACCACACACCCCTCACCTCACACCCCTCACCTCAACACAAAGATGCACACAGTAGCGAGGGCGAGGAGGGGAGGGATGTACCCAAGGAAGGCCACCCAAGTGGCTTGTAACCATGGGCCAATGCAGAGAGGGAAGGGTAGAGTGGTTCCCAGGAGGTTCAACAGAAAATCAAACTGCAGTGAATGATGAAGAAAAGAGAAGTAAATGAAGTACTTAAAAAAGGTTAACGTGAAGTGTTGAAACTTAGTAAGTG
>OZ025885.1:480000-557500 GCA_964019415.1 Ianthella basta | reverse complement strand
CACTCACACACCCACACTCACACACCCACACTTTCACACCCACACTCATACACACACTTACACCCACACTTACACACAACACACACTTACACACCCCACACACACACTCAGAACCCACACTCAAACATAACATTTAATAGGCATACACCAGGCAGTGTTACTGCATTGCTCCATACCACAACACCTCTCATGCTAGCACTCTATCAGTTGTAACTGACTCTGTGGACATTTAGCTAATGGTGAATGTGCCTTTAACAAACAGCAAGGAGCCCCTACAACATCACTACCAACAGAGGCTGCTAAAACTACACACATAATGTGTGTCTGTAAATTGTACACTGAAATACAGTAATAGTGACTACATTGTTAATAGGTGCCCTACCAGCTAATGTTCTACTGTCACATTGAGTGGACTGACCCAAACATTGTGCAGTGCCTAGAACTCACCCACTGCTGAGGGGGGAGGTCCATAAAAGGAGTTATCCCGCTTTGTAGGAAGCATGCGTTGAGGCGGAATCTTGGTTCAATCTGATTGGGTGGGGCCAGAACAAACATGGCTCCTCCAAGGCGGTCAGCATGGTTACCAGCAAATGTCAGTGTAGAGCCAGGTGCTAAGAACACCTAATGACACGAAAAAGACTTTTCATTATTAAATACGTATGCTAGAATTCCACATCCACACACATTGTGAAATGCAGTGTATTTTGTGCACCACCAATTACGTATGTAATTACGTATATAGTCCAAAGAGGTTCCAATGAAACTGCAAATCTGCAAGCATGGTACGTGTATAGTGCAACTTGCTACTCTGGTCACCTGAGGGACCTCCTGACCTCCTGACCTGGCCGCTTGTTTTATATGTAGACAAGATGTTGTATTACAGAAATACTTACACACGTACATACAAGGTGTTGTACACACAACTTGTATGGTTTTTACTAGTGGAAGCATTAGGTTCAACAAAATATACTACAGCGGAACCTCAGAAATAAGACCACCTTCCGGACTGTGAAAAGTGGTCATATTTTCAAGGTGGTCTTAATTCTGAGAACCATAATACATGTATACATGAATTTGGGACTAAACCAAAGCAGTCTTATTTCTAAGGTGGTCGCTTTATAGAGGTGGTCGTTTAGCGGGGTTCCACTGTATTGAGGTAAGCTGGAGATGGGTACAGAAGTGCTTCCATCAAACTTTACAGCTTCCCGAGATGACCAACAGATGATGTGTCTAGTGCCGATTACTAACCTCTGTCTGACCAAAGAGCCTCATTGCTGCCCCGGATATGGCTGTGTTCCCTTCAAAGGTTACCATGGTAACAACGTCCACCCGCCCCTGAGTGATGTCCAACCCACCGCCAGTGTTATTGCTAAAGACGGTTGGCCTGTCGGTGGTACTGTTGAGGGTGAGACGCACTCTGTACAGACGAACAGCGGCAACGTCAACAAGGGACTCTCCCATGACAGTGTTGTTCGCAAAATGGCTGCAGTGATTAAGAGCGGAGAAAGTCCATTGCAACGATGTGTTCCCTGTGTCGCAACCACAGTGCTTACATGGCAATGAAGGACACACAATGAATGCATGAAAAGGCTCTAGTACCATTTTCCAACCAGTCTACCTCCTTATATATTGCACACATATACATACAGATTTACACATTGAAAGCTCAAAGTAAAAGATCAATTTGCCTCAAGACTGATGCTTCACTCAGTGGGATAGATACATCATATACCAGTGTTCAGAAGTACACTCTGGAGCTACTTAGTGTGACATAGCCCAAACTCTCTTCCACTCAATTCATATTGCATAATAGGCAACAACGTCATACAAAATGGAGGCTGGAAGTGGTCTGGCTCGAAACTAGGAGATACTGTGAGTGCAATGGCATACATTCACTCCATGCTACAAATGAACTGCAAGACATCCTCACCAGTTGAAGCAATACAAGTCGTTCCCTCCTCTGTTGACACTAGCCATTGAAAGCACGACCAGAGCACTGCCGTCAAAGCGACCCTTGTTGCCCAAGAAGGTACTGTTAGTGAAAAAATACCCACTCTCACTGGAGTACAGCACGCCCAAGAACCCACCACCAGTCCCAGCACTGTTGTTGCGGAAGAGGGTGTCGTACACGTACATTGTATTAATGGTGGTATCATCTACTCGACCGTCAGTAGTGAAGTAGACTCCTCCACCGAAGCATTCTGTACTACCACACCAATTGTCCTCCACAATTGAGTCTAATATTGTTACTGAGTACCCTGTGGCTTTGTTGGTAAGGTACAGGGACACGCCTCCTGCCGCCAGTCTAGCATGGTTGCCCTTGACAACAGCGTCCTTAATGCACACATGGCAATCACTTGAACCCAACATCCCAATCGACATTGCACCTCCCCTGCCAAAGGGGCGGCGGGAGGCTGGAATAGTGCTGTCATTGAAGTCAGGCACAGCTGAGTTGTCAATAAACTTGTTTCTCAGTAATAAGACCTCCGTGGTGTTCTGATCAGCTCTTAAGTCAAATCCCCCAGACCCACCCGCTCGAAAACGAGAGAACGCAGTATTCCGTAAACTGTTACAAAACCGATTTGACAGGTTCGCTGGTAGGCTTAGACCTGTGTTATTGTGAATGACATTGTCCACAAGGTAGAGCCGGTCTGGTCGAGCAAATACACTCAAACCTGGTCCAGCATTTTGAGTGAATGTGCAGTTTTGGACAATAACATCTGATACATGCCTCATGAAGACACCAGCAGCTACTGGTCCGCAGTGTGTGATGGTAATCCCGGACAACCAGATGTGATTAGATTGATTGAAATCAAGGTTATCAAACACACATGGAAATTGACGATTGGGAAAGTCTTGAGCGCACATGAGAAAAGTTTCCTGAGAGCTGTCTCCATAGATGTGGATGAAGGAAGAATTGCGAAGCCGCAGACGCGATGTTAATCTGTGTCTTCCCGGAGCAAGATACACTTCAAGACTATGAAAGCTGACGACTGAATCATTCCTCCCATTTGGGCAATTGGCTGCTTCCTGACAGAGAGCGTAATTGAGTGTGCGGCAGGGACGCGAGCCGTTCAGACAGGCTGTATCATTGCTGCCGTTGACGGAGTCCACGGATAGTCGCAGAGTAAAGTTGTGCGCGAGGAAGGTACTCCGCAGATCCTCGTAGTTGCTTGTGATCGAATCGCATCGATCTCTTCCAAAAGTTGAGTTTTCGTGCGACAAAGCTGCCAAGAGTGTTGGCATGCAAAGGTACAATATCGTCAATTGCAAAACTCTACACCTGATCTCCGACACAGCCATCTTGTTATATCTTGTGACACGAAGGACACACCCATAGAGGCGAAGCTATTATATTATAACGGTGCATGTGCAGTATTATAGCTAGTCCATGTATATGGCATGGGATGATAGGTGTATGCGGTGGAATGATGGCTTCAGCAGTATCTGCAGATTCCCCCGGCCACCTGTACAGTGTGGTCCAGTGCTCTAGTACATACACCCTACACCTAGCCTCGTACCCAGGCCTTCGGGCTATAAACCCTACACCCTGAACTTACCCGGACAGCATCCTGAGGGACTGTGGCATGACACCATCCTGAGGGACTGTGGCATGCAGAAACAATATTGGCGAGATTGTGAAAGCATGATAAGACCTGCTGGAGATACTGCTCCCAGATTAAACTGAACCAATGTGTGTATGTAGCTACAGTACACGTATTTATACACTAGCTACTTGGCAGGCATTGTATATCATAATATAGAGTGCATGATTAGTTCATGTGACATAGTAGTAGGCTGCACATTGCATGCAGTATAGAGTGTACAAATATACACTGTGGTGCTAGGTGGCTGGACATATAGTATACATGGACTGCATGAGGTCTATATAGTTAGGACCATGTACACTTGAAGTATATACCATGTATAAGGAACACACATTACTATGACACTGTATTATATACATGTGGAGGGTAGCATACAAAATGTTGTATGTTAAATAATTATTACTGCTTACATAGGTTATGTGTTATATACAATGTAATCAATAATATAATACATCATCAAAGTAAAAGTCTTAGAGCAACAAACAATTTTTGGTGTATTTCAACAGTGAACAAAAAATAGCTACCCGTCAAACTGAACAAAACTCATGTATGAACAACAATACACGGGCGCACCAAACAATTCAGCTAGGTATAGTCCTCTTGGATCAAAAGAGCCTCTCTCAGTCCGACCTGCTCATCCCATACGTCACTGCTTGTGCGTTTGGCTAAACGAGGAGCTGTCTGTGGTAGCCATGGCAATTCATCACTTACCTGCATTGAATGATTGACATAAAAGGATGAACAGTTCCCTTCATCTGCTTCTGATGTAGAGCTTTTTGAAAATGGTGGCTTCCAGTTTGTAGGAGAGAGAAAGACTAAGAACCTCTCCTTCCACTTGGCAGCAAGGCAGTGAGCCCTGAAAAAATATGTACATTGGGAGGTGGAAGGATAAAAGGGAGATGTGAGAATACCGTGTAAGCTCTAATTTTTGCAGAAATTTATTTTCACGAATTTTGCAAGGCAGTGGCAGTCAGTCAATTGACCAATCAATGCTCAAAAGACATCAGAACATTGATTGATTGATTGATAGTTGGTACTCACAAAAATATATTCTCATGAAAAATTTACACTTCCAGTTATGTAAATACATAACATATTTCACCAACATACGTAAATAACCAGGCAGCCACTTGCAAAAATAACATTGCAAGTTACCCTTCCAAATGTTGATTTGCAAAATGTTCGCCCCACAAAAATAAGAGCTTACGCAGTACAAAGAAAATGTGTAGGGCACATACTGGGTAGGGGGATAACTGCACTATAGCTAGTTATACACAACACAAGGGATATCTACTGCAGTCCATGCAACTCACCATAAGTACTTCCCCACCAAGTAGGTCCCCACTGCAGCAGCATACACAAACGGTAGTATCACCACCACACTACCGAGCCACCTTGGAATGTAACGATCTTGCTGCTGCAAAATGGCTGCCGTGGCAACAAAGAGGTCCAGTAGGATGAGTGCTTCCACAACATTAATCCACTTCTTCTCATACGGCTTGGAAAGACAGTGCACAACCAGAATAATAACCTCAAGGAGACTGAGCATCAGCTGCAAAACAAGACAATGACAGTGTGAAAGAGAGAACGCCATTTGTGTGGTGTTCACTTCGTGGATTGCACATTTGCTAGGATTGATTGGTAAATGCACTACTGCATGTAGCCAAGGAGATGGTCTCATGCCAAAACACAGTTTACACAAGACATGTGCAGTGGTTTAGGGTTTCTAGTCTGGATTGACTTCTGCACTAGCTTCACTCATGCAATCACATGAATGAAGTGTTGGAAGATCGATTCACATGCGATTCAATCTATATACACTTGAAGCACATACACACCTTTCCAATACTATATTCATGTGATCAAGCTCAGTCAATTAGGACTAACAACCCTAAACTATGCACTGTATTATGTGTAGGTGTGGAGGAAGAGCTAATGCAGAAATATATGTTGTGGTGTTGTACTGTGGTGAATGTGTTTGTTTACATTTGGTATTTGGAGGTTGGGTATGAGTGCCACAACCACAAAGAGGACCCTCCTCAGGATGTCCCAAGCAGCATACCAGCGAAATCGGACATGCATCCCTTTTGACAGGGCATCACTGAGATGCATTGTGCGCTACAGGAACAGTGCATGAGAGAGGGGAGAGGGGAGGGGGACAGGAGGGGAAGGTAGAGGGGGGGGAAGATGAAGAAGGAGAAAAGAGAGTGGGGAAGAGGGAAGCTTCAACAAGTGTTCCACAAACGTTGGACTTTGTGTTTAGCATTAACTCAATTCCCCAATAGCCACTTCCGTGACGTCACAACACAAGAGAAAGCTGTGAATGCACAGAGCTCTTTCACAATCCACATAATCTCAACATGTACACAAGCTCCTATGTGGTCCCTTTACATACCTTGAAGTGTTTGCAGGTGATGACCATGAAGAAGAAGGGAAGAGGGGCCACAATGCTGAGGGTGATCAAGATGGAGAAGACAAAGAGTTCCACGTGGGGTGCAGAGAAGCAGGGCTGACCAGTGAAGAGGCTTACCTGGGGGGGGGGGGGGGGGGGGGGGGGAGGGAAGGAGGGTGGGTGCAGAGAGGTGAGGTGAGTTCAGGTTGGAGAAGAATGCAATAAAACTCTTACAAATCTTCCATCATGTAGTCTGACGCAGTTGATGAAGAAGAAGCTGCTGTCGGTGAGGTACTTATAGAAGAGGATGATGATGAGCGTAATGCCACAGAGAGTGGATCTGTTTGACAGCCGGCGTATCCACCGTGCACTGGAGGGGGGAAGGTAAGTGGGGTTGAGTTAGGGAGAGGGGAACACTGTGTAGCGTATGTGTGTGTGTATGTGCATGTGCAAGGAATGGGACCTAGCTTTGATCCCTCACCATCACCCTAACAACCCACTACACCCTCAGCCTCTCACCTCAGCACAAAGATCCCTACAGTGGCGAGAGCGAGGAGAGAAGGAATGTATCCAAGGAAGGCCATCCACGTGGCAGATACAGGTGAGCCAATGCAGACTGGGAAGGGAAGATTGGTTCCCAGGAGGTTCAACAGAACAGAAAACTGCGTGAACGAGAGAGAAAGGCAAGTGAAGTCAATACATAACATTTATGATAACATTACAATGGTGATGACACCACCAGCAAATGCAGTGGGGTTACTTACAAACCCAAGTCCATCCTCTTCGGAAAACAGTCTGTAGTTGCGATATACTATTCCAATGACCTGGAGGGGATTATACATTGGTCACATGACAGTCACATGGTAGTCACATGATGGTCACATGGTGGTCACATATTGGTTATATACAGAATATAGATAGAGTGCCAGTGCCATGGTGTCATCATCCACATCACATGCTAGTACAGTTGCCATGGTTACATAGCTCACTTGTGCATAAAAGAAGAATCCCCTCAGTTCATTGGGCACTCCAATGTTGAAGTAGAGGATGACAATACAGCCAATTACAGCAAACACACCTGTGGAAGAGGAGAAGAGACAGCTTAGAGAGTCACCAGAGATGTCTACCGAGGACACACTCATGGGAGAGCAGTCAGGTGTGACATGTACAGAGGAGCGTATATGAATGTATGACTGTATGTGTTAGTGTACGCGCGCATATGTATGTATGTATGTATGTATGTATGTATGTATGTATGTATGTATGTATGTATGTATGTATGTATGTATGTATGTATGTATGTATTACACATGTATGTGTATGTGTGCAGTGCTAGTGTATCTGGTGTGTGTCTCAGTGTACTCTCAGTGCGTCTGTTCAGTCATCTGTGCACACCCTCACATATAGCAAGGTAGCAGACAACCCCAAGCCATGAGTAGTTCTGTTGCAAACAGTACTGAAGGTCCATTGACAGACAGAAGCCTTCCTTACATGTTCCACAAAGTGTGCCTATTGAAGGAAGAGGGAGCTCTGTGTTGGGGGGGACTGGGGGTGCATCTCTGCGTGTGAGTGGTGTTTGCGTTACCTGTTCTCCCCACTGCACACTGATCAGTCAGGTTCCTGTCAAACTTAAAATCACACACAGGAAGATTAGCTACTTCCTTACTGCGAGTGCACTTCAGGTAACTGAGAGGAAGCCGCACGACGAACAACTCCGCATCATCAGTTACACTCACAAAAAAGCCGTCCTAGAGGAAGAATGATAGGAGACCTGTCAGCAAGTGATAATGTTACAGTATCGTGTCATAATCTGCACACATGGCCATTGTTTTAGACACATATCCCCAGCAATAAAACTACCACACACAGGAAACACCCTCTCTGCACAGACCAGAAGCACCTCGGCAATAAGACCACCTGTCTACACAGACCACTCGCTCAACCTCGATCCCCATAGTGTATTCCTCTACAGAGACCACTTCCTCAACCTTGATCCCCATAGTGTATTTCACCACATGTGAAGCACCTCTGCTACTAGTCTGCCCCACTAGACACAACTTCTCATTATCACACAGGGGGGCAGAATGAGAAATGGGTCTAGCGAGCCAGACTACAAAACTCTGTCTCTACTATGCATCCCTACACTTACTGGGACAAAGATGTATCTTCCTTCCCTATCACAAGAGATCAGACGGTATATGTAGTCTAAGTCGTCTCCCTTCCTGCAGACACAGGTTGAGCTGTTTTGGTCAAAGGCATAGCCAGGATTACACTGGGAGATATCCAGAGTGACTGTCGTGTCCTGTTCTGACTGTGTGTGTGTGTGTGTGTGTGTGTGCGTGCATGCGTGTGTAGGTGAGGAAGGAGAGATGCAGTGATATGTACACTCAACATTAAGGAACACAGCAGCTCATAACAAATCAGCATCACATGACCAATGGCAGACCATTTACACAATACACTCATTTCTACATTTAACCTTGTTTCAAATGTAACGTTATTAGTAGTATTGGAGTGAATGGTACAAGGTCTTAATCAATGAGTTGTACGTACCACCTTATGACCAACCTTTCCTAGTCCTGCAAATATGCTGAAGTCGACTGAATCCTTCACCTTCTCCTGACAGATCTCTCCAGTTGAGGTGATCCTGGAGCTATTGGCACACTTGTTCCTCAACTCAGACAAGATGGCCGGCCCCTCCACATCAAACACATAGGGATCATTATTGACAAGACTTGAAGAACCAAGTGATTGAGTCAACTGTGGAGAATAAAATGAAGAAGATACCATCAGCAGTAACTTGCTGAAGCCACACATGCAAGGCACACTCAGCAAGTGCACATGTGTGTGCGTACACACATACACATGTACAGACACACACAGAGACACACAGACACACAGACACACAGACACACTCACACACACACACACACACGCACACACACACACACACACACACACACACACACACCTCAAGTTTCCCTGCCTCAATACTAAACACAGCACTCAGTGAGTGGTTGAAAGTGTCCATCAAAAACAACTTGGTCTGCACTGTCTCACCATATGACACTGCCAGTGCCTGTAGAGGGCCAGCATGAGCAGAGCATATGAATATCACATGATCATCACATGCATCGAAATCATATGACATCACATTACATCATTGCATCCTGCAATATCACCAGACCACCAACAGTAAAGTGCGGTTGACATTGCTAGCTGTATTTTTCACAAAATACACCCCATACAAGGAAGACGGGCAGTGCCACACCCCATACAAGAAGGAGGGGCAGTGCCACACCCCATACAAGAAGGAGGGGCAGTGCCACACCCCATACAAGAAGGAGGGGCAGTGCCACACCCCATACAAGGAAGACGGGCAGTGCCACACCCCATACCAGGAGGAGGGGCAGTGCCACACCCCATACAAGAAGGAGGGGCAGCGCCACACCCCATACAAGGAGGAGGGGCAGCGCCACACCCCATACAAGGAGAAGGGGCAGCGCCACACCCCATACAAGGAGGAGGGGCAGCGCCACACCCCATACAAGGAGAAGGGGCAGCGCCACACCCCATACAAGGAGGAGGGGCAGCGCCACACCCCAGTGTTCCCATAACTTGGCTTTAGTATGTTGGCTGGGAAGGAGTTCAAGTTCAAGTGTTGCTACACGCAAGGCGTACAACATCAATAGACCAGACTTTGAACAAACAAGAACCGCTCACTGTATCGCAGCCCTAATGGAATACAACCATAGCAATGAGAGGCTACTAGTCCACTTCTCACCTGAGGCTCTGCAGCAATGCTTTGGGGGTCAGTGGCCAGTAGATTAATAATATCCTTCCTTTCAGTAATAGCAGTGCCATTGGAGTGCCTGTAGAGGGAGAAGGGAATAGCAAGAGAGATTACAAAGCATAGACAGTGTGATATAAGGACCACTCTGATACAGATTCAAAGTGTTAAAGGATCATGCACACACACACACACACACACACACACACACACACACACACACACACACACACACACACACACACACACACACACACACACACCTGTACTCAAAAGGTGGTTGGTATCCAGGGTGAGGTACAAAGACCAGAGCAGAGGAGCAGTCTGGAATGTCATTCGTGTCATTCTCCTGTCCCAGCCAACAACAGTACTCAAAGTCTGTAGAGTATATCGCACTCCCACCTTCCCTCGCGCTGTTTCCATGGAAACTGACAGTAACATCCTAAAGTGACAACCACAGCAACAAACACATACAATTGTCATTAATCTTACAATTGGAGTATTGTCATGCATAGCACTGTGTGCGTGTGTGCATTAAACATACAAGAGCACCCCCACAGAGAGAGTAGGTAGAGCAATTAGAACATGATTTTACCCGATGGAAAACAACACTAAACACCTTTAACTTTGTCCCTCGATAGTTCACTTTAATGATTCGTTATAGTGTAGAGTCAAATTTCTTGGAACAATCATGAGCTCAACAATGACCATTTTGCCAGTGCACATTAATAGCCAGCATACATGGTTAAAAGTTTTCCTTGGGTGTGCACCAATTTAAAATTCCTGTGAGCATCCTTGACCACACCTACTGCTGTATGCATCACAATACACTGTGAAGATGGAATAGTACAGTGATTGCACTGTAAATGAGTACTCACCCAATCCTGAGGGGGGAGGTCCACAAAAGGAGTTATCCCACTCTGCAGGAAGCATGCGTTGAGGCGGAATCTTGGTTCAATCTGACTGGGGGCACTCTTGGCAAAAATGGCTCCTCCAAGGCGGTTGGCATGGTTACCAACAAATGCCAGCGTAGAGCCAGGTTTCAAGAACACCTAATTGCATGCAAAAGAGATCTTCAATGACTATGTCTGTAGTTTGCGTGCTGTACACAATCATTCAGTTGTGAATAAGAAAAGTAGAACCTGTCTAATCAGACCAGTCATCTAGAGGCACCTGAACTGCTGTATGACATTGCATCAGTACAAAACTTAGTGCAATGTAATTTTCACAAGTTAGTGCACAAAATATGTATACAAAATCCCCTTTGTTAGGTGTTGGGGGATACAAGGAAAAATTGCAAAAATTCTCAAGCAAGGGGAACTCGTAAAATATACCCTACAAAGATTTGTATATTCACACACATACGGCCCTACTGTCTATGGCTGAAGGTGGACATGACCACACTACATCCCTTAGCATATTCCACCAAGAACACTTCAGAGACATTGGCACAGTGGTAGAACTGCTACTAGAATATTGCAAGGCGATCAGATCCAATTCAAATTCTGACAGTTCCGACTTCTAACCTGGGCCCGTCCAAAGAGCCTCATTGCTGCCCCGGATATGGCTGTGTTCCCTTCAAAGGTTACCATGGTGATAACGTCCACCTGCCCCTGAGTGATGTCCAACCCACCACCAGTGTTATTGCTAAAGACGGTTGGCCTGTCAGTGGTACTGTTGAGGGTGAGACGCACTCTGTACAGACGAACAGCGGCAACGTCAACGAGGGACTCTCCCATGCCAGTATTGTTCTCAAAATGGCTGCAGTGATGAATAAGGTATACACTGAACTCCTTTATATATCACACATCAGAACCAATTAGCAAGAAGTTTTAAAAAGTAATTCATAAGAACAATCAACGACAAACACATTTGCCTGTGGTAATAAATAATTTGCAAAAGGACAGAGGTTTTGAGTTGAAAATGTTAGTTTCACGTTGTTGGGCTGAAACACAGTAACATTAAGAAGCAAACCACTCTAATACTAATATGCATGTATAAATAATCACTCATAAATTATTGACTTAAACACAATTGAACTCATGGACATTAGTCCAGCACTAGCACTAGGTGTGGATCAGTATAAAATAATCTTCATTTCAGAATATTAATGGTAGCCGGATTGTGGCTTTTCCTTGTTTCTCGATGAAACAAGTGACCCAGGCGACCTGTGCATCGTATGTTGTGGGGTTAGCTACTGCGATGTTTATAGCTGTCCTGCAGAGTGCCTGAACAGTGCATCTCTGGGATTTAGATGCACTGGCGCCGGTCGGGCGAGATGCAAGCACTCCTCCTATTGGCTACATGTTTGTCCGCAAAATGCTTGCTGTGCGTCTATGTGATTTAATTTCAGCGTTTAGATGCCCGTTACAACGGGATCTATATTCTAAAACTGATGGCTTTTGCATACAGGGAGCATAAGAGTCACATATAAAAGGTCTGCCCCTCAAGTTTATAAACACAGTCTAGTGTACTGTATAAATACACTCTGGAGCTACTGTGAGTGCCACATCATACATGCACTCCAGCTAGGAGTGAACTACAGCAAGACATCCTCACCAGTTGAAGCAATACAAGTCGTTCCCTCCTCTGTTGACACTGGCCATTGAAAGCACGACCAGAGCACTGCCGTCAAAGCGACCCTTGTTGCCCAAGAAGGTACTGTTAGTGAAAAAATACCCACTTTCACTGGAGTACAGCACGCCCAAGAACCCACCACCAGTCCCAGCACTGTTGTTGCGGAAGAGGGTGTCGTACACGTACATTGAGTTAGTCGTAGTGTCTACTATTTGACCATCAGTAGTGAAATGGACTCCTCCACCGAAGCACTCCTCACTACCACACCAATTGTCCTCCACAGTGGAGTTATCAATCGTCACCGAGTTCTTTGTGGCCCCATTACTCAAGTACAGGGACACACCTCCTGCCACCAACCTAGCATGGTTGCCCCTGACAACAGTGTC
Source organism: Ianthella basta (assembly GCA_964019415.1). Classification (NCBI taxonomy): domain Eukaryota; kingdom Metazoa; phylum Porifera; class Demospongiae; order Verongiida; family Ianthellidae; genus Ianthella; species Ianthella basta. The sequence goes on along the minus strand of OZ025885.1, from coordinate 544,747 downwards.
CTTAATGCACACATGGCAATCATTTGAACCCAACATCCCAATCGACATTGCACCTCCCCTGCCAAAGGGTCGGAGCGAGGCTGGAATAGTGCTGTCATTGAAGTCAGGCACGGCTGAGTTGTCAATAAACTTGTTTCTCAGCAATAAGACCTCCTTAGTGAATTCATCAGCACTTATTTCAAATCCGCCAGACCCACCTAGTCTAAAACGGGAGAATGTGGTATTCTGACTGCCTTGACAGGCTTGATGTTCCAGAGCAGCTGGTAGGCTTAGACCTGTGTTATTGTGAATGATGTTGTCCACAAGGTAGAGCCGATCTGGTGGAGTTATGACACCCAAGCTTGGTCCTGCGTTTTGAGTGAATGTGCAGTTTTGGATGATAGCATCTGATACATTCCGCATGAAGAGACCCACAGCAACTGGTCCGCAGTGTGTGATGGTAATCCCGGACAACCAGATGTGATCAGAGCTTACAAAACCAAGATTGTCGAGTACACAAGGAAATTTCCGATTGGGGAAGTCTTGAGCGCACAAGAGAGCAGTTTCCTGAGAGCTGTCTCCATAAATGTGGATGAAGGAGGAATCACGAAACAACGTAAGTGAAGTTAATCTGTGTCTTCCCGGAGCAAGATACACTTCGAGGTTATCGAAGCTGACGACATTTGGGCAATCAGCTGCTCCCTGGCAGAGAGCGTAATTGAGTGTGCGGCAGGGATGCGAGCCGTTCAGACAGGCTGCATCATTGCTGCCGTTGACGAGGTCCACGGATAGTCGCAGAGTAAAGTTGTGCGCGAGGAAGGTACTCCGCAGATCCTCGTAGTTGCTTGTGGTCGAATCGCATCGATCTCTTCCAAAAGTTGAGTTTTCGTGCGACAGAGCTGCCAAGAGTGTTGGCATGCAAAGGTAGATCAACACCAAACACCCGATATGATCCTGTCTGCCCATCTTGTGACTGCATGTGCAGAGGACACGCCCACAAAGCAGGAAGTAGGCGTGGCGAAATCGGAGAGCGGAGCATGGCTGCGCTGAGCTGGCGATCTGCCCTTCTCAGTTTTCTTGTATGTTTTTCTGCTCCTTTCGTGCTGTCGCAAGTCGTGTCGAAGAATAATCTGTTGGAGAGAGACGATTGTTTGGTGGTAGAGAGCGCGTACGAAGAGGCACAAGCGTCTTTTGCGGGACACAGCTACTCAACCGTCCGTTTCGTGGATCCATCGCTAGGCAATGACACGGAAGAGTGCCTTAGCGACGGAGAAAGTGTTCCTTGCAAGACCATCAACTTTGCCGCAACTGGGAACGTCTCTACCGAGATTCTCAGCAATGTGGAGAGCCTGGAAATCGTCCTCCTGCCGGGAGAGCACAGACTGACTAAGCTGTTGTACATTGTGGAGTCCACCTTTGTGTACGTGCACGGCCTTGATGCTGCAACCACAACTATTAAATGCACCAAGTTCCCCAATGACAAGCTGATCAACGGCACCTGCGTGTTTGATGACCTCGCCTTTCAAACCAGCAGTTTTGTCCGTATTAGCGACCTCACTTTCACTGAGTGTGGACTTGTGTCTGTAGGGCTCTTCCTGTTCAACACAACTGAGGTGTTGGTAGAAGGATGCATCTTTGAAGGAATTACCGGAACTGCTGTCCATGTTCCCAATATTATAAATGGCTACTTTGTGGATAACATCTTCCGCAACAACAAAGGAAGTTTGTTGGATGCTTCGTTCAAGGAGAACACATGTGCAAGAACGCTGCGAGATCTTTTCTTCCTGTCCAACTCAAGCTCAGCCGGAGGAATGTCCATTGTCATTTCGGAAGAAGCATCTAGAGTTCTCATTCTGCGGACAGCCTTTGAGGGAAACTGGGCCAGGCCTAACTTTCTGGAAGAGACCATTCCAACACGCTTACAGCCGCTTGGAAGGGGAGGGGCACTATCACTCCGCCTCCTCAACTCAACCAACAGCAGTATTTGCATCAAAGAATCTACGTTTGTTGGAAATGCAGCAGAGATAAGTTCAGGAGCAATAACAAGTTCAGTTGCCGTGGGAACAACTGATAGTGGTGTGACTCTGAAACAGTGCTTGTTTGAGGACAACTGGTGTGAGCGTGGAGGCTGTGCGGGTGGAGCGATGCAGTTCCAGACAGGTGTAAGTGCTGGAACAAACTACTTCCACATGAAAGATACCATTTTCAGGAATAACTCAGCCGGCACTGGTGCAGCGTTTAGCTCAATTTCAAGCCATGCTTTGATCTATAATTTTGATAACTGCACATTTGAGGGAAGTATCGCAGAGAGTGATGGCTCTGCAGTGGCCATCTTGAATGCTGGCCAGGTAACATTCACAGGCAATAAACTGACTTGCATCAATTGGTGAGTGCATCTATGTGGATGTGTACATGCATCTGTGTGGGTGTATCTGTGTGGGTGTGTATGTGTATGTGTGTATGTACATTTGTGTATGTGCATGTGTAGTTACGAGATCTGTGTTTGTGTGTCACAATTTAGAATACTACAATAGTATGCATAATGTGCGGTACTTCTTACTGAGCTAATCGAACATTCTTCTGTGTATCTGTTTCCTGCAGCAATTTTACTGGTAACAGGAGGTTTGAAGAACTGGGCAATGTCCCTGCCATCTACGCCTACCGCAGCCATCTTCACTTCTTGGGCACCACCACTTTTACGAGCAACGTTGGAGGGGGAATGCAAGTGGTGCAGGGCTTCGTGCAGATGGAGGGAGACATGAGGTTCTCACGAAACCTTGCCTTCAATGGAGCTGGGCTTAAGCTCATCAACAATGCAGAGGTGTGTAGATGCACGAACGGCAGACAGGCATGAGCATACACACACACACACACACACACACACACACACACACACACACACACACACACACACACACACACGCACGCACACACACACACACACACACACTACTTATGCTGTACTGACATAACACACTCCATACCATTCATCCATCTCTTTCAGTTCTTTGTCGTTGCGGGAGCGCAAATCACTTTTGATAACAACCATGCCAGCAACTTTGGTGGTGCCATCTACGCTTTCCTGTCCTATCCACTCAATGATGTTTCTCTCAATCGAAGGTGCTTTCTGCAGTACTGGAGTCCGCTGGGGATAGACATACCCCCCAGTGATTGGGTAGGTGGCACGGCTTCACTCATATACTGTTGAAACTACACAGCATGTGTGTATAGTGCTCTGTGGCAGACACCTGTGTGCATTGTGTTCTGTGGCAGACACCTGTGTGCATTGTGCTGTGTGGCAGACACCTGTGTGCATTGTGTTCTGTGGCAGACACCTGTGTGCATTGTGCTGTGTGGTAGACACCTGTGTGCATTGTGTTCTGTGGCAGACACCTGTGTGTATTGTGTTCTGTGGCAGACACCTGTGTGCATTGTGTTCTGTGGCAGACACCTGTGTGCATTGTGCTCTATGGCAGACACCTGTGTGCATTGTGTTCTGTGGCAGACACCTGTGTATTCTGTGTATTTTGCATGTGTGTACATTTAGATGGTGTCAAACTATACTGTATTGGACTATTGACGGTATTCATGAACCATGTGGTGCTCTATATTCTTTGCATGCTGCAGAATGTCACCATCACATTTGATAGGAATACGGCAGCAAATGGCGGTGATGCCGTTTATAGCTCAGATTTTGACCTCTGTCGATTCTTGGGCAGCGCCAACACCACCGGCTTCCCTTACAGTCCCAGCATCTTCAACATACCCCCAGGCTATCCATCACCTTTCACATACATGTGAGTCAGTGAGTCACTGTGCTGAGTCTGATTATGTATATGTGGACGTGTGTGTGTGTGTGTGTGTGTGTGTGTGTGTGTGTGCGCGTGTGTGTGTGTGTGCGTGCGTGAGTGCGTGCGTGCGTGCGCGTGCGTGCATGCATGCGTGTGTGTGTGCGTGTGTGTGCGTGTGTGCACGCGCACGTGTGTGTGTGTGTGTGTGTGTGTGTGTACAGTTTGAATGGTGTTTAGTGTGTTGGAATGATGGCTTTCGTTCCATGTCTTGTTTTAGAGACCGATATGGGATTCGGGTTAATGAAGGTTTTGAAATGGGTTCTCTGCTGGCCACACAGCCGCGTGTCCTACAAACAACACCTCTTGTAAGAAGGGACCACTGCATGCATACATCATTCAGGGCTTGTCTATGTTCCTTTAGTGCAACTCCTCACAGCGGGCCAATGAATGTGCAAGTTATGATACCATAAATAGTTGTCCCCTAATCATGGTCATTTGAACACCAGTATATGCTGGAGATGGTAGCTTGCTCTGTTAATACTGTAGAGGTAACCAGCCTACTATCACTGTCCACTTTATTGCATTTTACATGGTATGTATATTGTTCCAGAGCCTTGGGAAACACATTCCAACTTGAGATATGGTCATTTTCATCACTCAGAGCTCAGCACTCTCAGCTGTTAGTCGGGTTCGAGTGACTGACAAACTGTTACGTACTTTTTGCTACACCTTTCCTGAATTTTCTCAATATTCTTGCTGAACTTTCTTCTACACAACTGTTTGCAAATGTTGAAGCAATAGGGTAACCAGTGCAGGATGTATAGCCATGAGTGCTTTTGTGTGCTGTTCCAACTGGACCTGTTTAGTTTCTGCTGTTAGTTGTGACTCATACCACTTTCTGTCTCCTCCTCCCTCTTGTCAAGGACTATAAGGTGTGCCTCAGTGAACTGACTGGGTTTGAACTGATGATAGAAGATGAATTGCTCACTGGGACATCAGCTGTTATAGCTGTTGATGGCGATCTAGACCTTCAGGTCTGTGTAGGTCCATATGGACACTGGTGACAGTCGCGTGTGTATCTACGTATGTGTGTGTGTACGTATGTGCGTGTGTACGTATATATGTGTGTACGTATGTGTGTGTGTGTGTGTGTGTGTGTGTGTGTGTGTGTGTGTGTGTGTGTGTGTGTGTGTGTGTGTGTGTGTGTGTGTACGTGCAACTTGTGCATGTGACTGCATTGTTGTTTATTAACACCTCAACTACCGCCATGTGACTGTTATTAGTGTCATGTAATTGTCATCGTGTTTGTGTGACTGTCTTGTCATTGCCATGTGACCGTCATGTCAACACTATGCCCCTCCTATAGCCACTGGCCAGTATAGATGAAGGCGAGTTTCGATTTACTGTCCGTGGAGAGAGGATCGAGGGGGAGTTGAGGGAGAGGTGTCGTAATTCCACTGTAGTCAAAACTCCCACTGGTTCCTTTTGTTCCGAGCGTGTGAATGCATCTGTTGAGTTCAACGTGCAGGGGAGGGTGAGTGGGACGGGAAGGGGTGAGTGGGATGGGACATTGAGTGGGATGGGAGGGGAGGGTGAGTGGAGGGGATGGTGAATGGAAGAGGAGGGTGAGTGGGAGGCAAGTGTTATGGAAGGTGGATGGATATGTGGGCATAACTGTTAGTGGTACTACTACTACGTATATTGTCTGTCTGTCTGTCTGTCTGTCTGTCTGTTTTCAGTCTGATGTCACTGCTGAAGCCACACTGGAAGTGGTCCAGTGCCATCCCGGCTATGCTTACAATGAAGAAGCAGACATGTGTGTTTGTCGCAACGACGAAGTGTTCGAGTTCAACCGCTGTGACAATGCCAACCGACATTTTTATGTACTTGTGAGTTTGGACACCTCAAACGAGCAGTGCATGTACAATGGCAATCTGCTTCTTTCAATTTGGCAATAAAATTTACTATTTAGACAAAAAAGCTTAATTTAATTCCCAACAATACTCGCATGCTTCAAAATTTTGTATGCATATGATACAAATGTTACTGTGTGTGTGTATGTGTATTGTTTTGTGTGTTGTAGGACAACATTTGGGTACACTTGAGTGGCAATGGATCAGTGCTGACTCTACGCACCGTGACAACCACCTACCTGAACTGTAGACGTGAGCAGTCCTCTCTGCCCGGCTGTCTGGTGGAGTTTGACCACTTGGAGAGGCAGTGTGCTGAGGGGAGAATAGGCAAGTGGGACTGTGTGTGTGTGTGCGTGTGCGTGTATGTGTGTATGTGTGTGTGTGTGTGTGTGTGTGTGTGTGTGTGTGTGTGTGTGTGTGTGTGTGTGTGTGTGTGTGTGTGTGTGTGTGTGTGTGTGTTGTTGTGTGTATGCTGAGTCCACATTATTGTGTAGTATAGTGTTTTCTGCACTAACACGTGTATTGTATGTTGTTAACATGTATGTTTTGACTAAAGGTGAGGTACGGTTCAATCAGAGGAATCGGAGGCAGAGAAGCTGTAACTGTATACCACTAACATAAAATCATACACCTAACAATACACATTCTAACATAGCGCAGAAACATTACACTTCACCCCAGTCATCTACACACCATGGCTCACTCCCTCACACCACTTTCAGGGCTCATGTGTGCCGCTTGCAATGCCAGTGCGGGATATGGAGTCACAATGGACCTGAAATTCTGCACACCTGATTGTCAGCCTGCTGGTGGTGCTATACTGTTTGTGTTCATTTGTGAGTGACTGCCACAATCCTCCTCCCTCACCTCACACTGCAGCCAGCCCTGCCCAGTGCTGTCTCCTCACCTCCTGCCCTCTCTGTCCCCTGCTCAGGTGTTGCCACCATCATTGGCTGTGTGGTGGTCCTCTACTTCAACATTGGGATACCCAACGAACTGAGGGGGTTCTTCCTGTTTGCACAAGTGAGTTACACTGCAATTGTGTGCCTTTCATGCAATGTCATGTGACAGACATGTGACCATGGCAATTTTTCCTGTCATTTATCAACATATGAATGTCTTGTGCTAATGTGCACTTGTCATGTGACCATGTCTGCATGTCATGTGACCCGCCCCCACAGGTAATTGGTCTAGTCTACTTCTACACAACTGAGCTAAATGCTAATGAACGTGGAACACCTTTTGTGAGTAAGCACACTAGCACACAGAGCATTGTTAATCTGAAAAACATCTGCTGTGGTCTTCAGCAAATGCTTACGAAGCTGTAAAGGCAGTAGTTGTTGGTTGAAAACTTTGAAGCTCTGTTTGTACGTGGCTGTCCTCTCCTCCTCCTCAAGCTTAACATCCTTGTTAGTCTTTTGGGCAACAGTCTCCCGTTCCCAGTGTGTATCAGTAAGAACATCACGACAACGTGGATGACAGTGTTGGGATATGTGCCACCAGCACTGGCCTTCATCACTGTGTTGGTCTTTGTCATCAGGTGAGATAGTGTGTGCACGCACACACACACACACACACACACACGCGCGCGCGCGCACGCGCACGCACACGCACACGCACACACACACACACACACACACACAAACACATGTAAAAGAGTGTATAGTTGTGTGCTTCACTTTCTGTGTTTCATTTGTGCCCACTTCAGTGCTCGCTACATCAGCCGTCTTGCCAAGCGATCTGCTCTGGGAGGGATCTCTTTGATATTGCTCTTTGTCTACAAGTACATCACAGACGTCAGTTTTATTCTCTTCAATTGTGCAGATGTGCCTCTACCAAGTGGACGTACTTGGGTATGTTACAGCCTTTGGGCTCTTATAGTAAGGGCCCCTGGGCCTTACAGAATAGTCCGATGGAATGATAGTTTTTTGCTTTTGCATGTGTACACTGACTCAGGTCACATTGTGACCACAGATGCTCTTGTGATCACATGACGATCACATGAAACTCACATGACAATCACATGACAATCACATGACGATCACATGCTCTCCTCCCGTACCTTCCATGCAGGTCAGTCGCTACAGTGGTGACCGCTGCTTTGAGTTTCCTCACGTGTTTTGGCTGGTTGTGGCCCTCCTCCTCTTCTGCACTGTCATTGCCCCCATCCCTATCTTCATCATTGTCATCACCACCAGGAGGTTTAATGTGAGCTCTTGTGCCCGCAGTCATTCAGTTCTACATGCCACACAAAAAAGGAGTGTTCTCATGGAGACACTGCTAGGCGGCACGTGCTGAAACTCTTGTATGCCTCTCTGTCTCTCTGTCTTGTTCCTTCAGAAAACAAAGCACTTTGCTGATGTGTTTGCTCGTGGTCTCCACCCCAAGTTCGGCTGGTACTCTGGCTGGGACCTCCTGCGAAGGGTGTACTTTGTGCTGGTGGCACTGTGGCTGCCGTACGTCTACATCTCCACTCGGCTGGTGAGCGCATCTTGCAAGCTGGGAATATTAGGCTATATAGATGCCCCTCCCTCGCTGGGGTTATGAGCATTTCTTGTTCCTCTGTCCTCCCTGTCCTCTCTTATGTCTTACCCCTCACTATTGCCTATGTCTTCCACTTTCTTTCTTCCTTCAATCTCTCCTCATCTCCCCCTTGCCTCCCCTTCCCCCACAGCTTGCCCTATTACTCTTTGAGATTGTAATGTTGGTGGTGCACTGTCTCTCCAAGCCGTATGAGAAGAAGTGGATTAATGTTGTAGAAGCACTCATCCTACTGGACCTCTTTGTTGCCACGGCAGCCATCCTGCAGTCATTCGACCGTTACATCACTGACGGCTTCATTGTCCTGTTGGTAGTGCTGCCTTACATATATGGAGTTCTAATGGCATTATATCTAGTAGGACGCTACTGCTGGTGAGGCCCAAGTACACTGACTGCTTGACATGCTTTCTACGTTTATCCAAAACGTGGCTACATACGTAATATTTGTATGTAAGATGAACGAGTCAGTTGTAAACATGTCACATCTAATGGAAGTTATGACTTAGAAGAAATGTAGGGAAAATGAAAATTGGCACCAGGTTTGATGCCAGTGGGTGCCAATTTTACCTTCCTCACTTACGAAACTTCCGATTTGTGCCTTCCATTAGACTCCACTTACATGTAAAAATATGTATGTAGTGTATAGGCATAAAGCTATACAATGTGCACATTCGAGTGTGTGTGTGTGTGTGTGTGTGTGTGTGTGTGTGTGTGTGTGTGTATGTGTGTGTGTGTGTGTGTGTGTGGGTGGGTGGGTGAATGGGTGTGTGTGTGTGTGTGTGTGTGTGGGTGGGTGGGTGGGTGGGTGGGTGAATGTGTGTGTGTGTGTGTGTGTGTGTGTGTGTGTGTGTGTGTGTGTGTGTATGTGTGTGTGTGTGAGTGAGTGAGTATGTGCACATTCAATGTCAGGTGAAGTCTCAGGGTCAACAAGCAGTGGTGTCATGTGATTGTCTGAACCTCACACCTCCCCTTACCAGCTTGACCTGTGTCCTCCCTCCATGTAGGATGAACTCACTCAGCGACAAGTGGCGGGAACGGATCACTGTACGTCTCTCCCCTCTCATCACCTTTCACTCAAAGATGAGGGCCTCTTGGCGCTCCAACTTGAGAACCACCAAGGCAAAAAAGAAGCCTCCAGAGCCAAAGGTTTTCGGCCAGCAGACCTCCACCTTCTATGTCGATACCGAAGGAAGGGAATTGTCTGCGAACGAGATGTTTGAAGCTAGTTCGAACTATCGTTCTTCGTACAGCCAGAATGAGCTCCTGCAGTACAGACCAGAGTTAATTGTAGATTGAAGTGTATTGTCACTCCAGAAATTATACTCTGCTACACAGTTTGTTTGTTCTTGTTCACTTGTATATGTGATATTTATGCATGTGATCTCATGGGTACATTCCAATGTCTCTTTTGCTATTAAAAGCAAACATGTGTGTATTTCTTTCTGGTGCATTTGAGATAACAATGTAAGTTTTATATGTCTATTCACTTTTATACCCTAATGCATGCAAGTGTAATAATAATAATGGTATGTTGTGAGTAACCACTTTTCAGTACAATTTCATGTGCTGTTTTGCCCACTTCTAACTCAGTGCTTTATACACTGGGTACCTATAACCAGTGCAAACACATGACAGGAGTATATATAGAGGAGGTTTTTTTTACTCTACATGCAGAACTGTGGACCCAGCCCACTCGTACTCTCCTCTACATGCTGCACATGGGTGTTCCACAGTTTTCCTAGCAGAAATGCTAACGCCCCAGGGAAAAGAGAGGGTGGGGAGGGATATAAGAGAGAAGTCACGCTACAGGTCTGTGTGCTGCAGAGCATGTTGAATTTGAGCCAGTAGTGAGTGGACCAGGTACAGATATAAAATTATTCAAACTAAAGGAACATGCAAAACAGGTTGACGTCATCTCTCTCTATCTGTATCCCATGCATGCAGTTTTAGGAAGTTTAGAATGATTAGATATTGCTCAGACTTTGTATAATTATTAGGTGTACATAGGGCTCAGCCCGGCCCATAGTTAAAAGTCTCGTGACATGCATAAATTACGACATTCATGATCACATGACGTCGACGACATTTCACCAGTGGGCGTGGCACTGAGATATAAGATAACTTGCATGGCTCTGCGACTCGTCTTCCTCTGTTTCTCGCTGACCACCGCACTGGTGGCTGAAGCCGTCCATCGACATGCATGTCCCACGGTGCAGAGCGCGTACGAAGAGGTTCAAATGTCCTTTACGGAACACAGCTACTCGGTCGTCCGCTTCGTGGATAGCTCACGAGGCAATGACACAGAAGAATGTCTGAGCGGTGGAGAAAGTGTTCCTTGCAAGACCGTCAACTTTGCTGCTATTGGAAATATCTCCAGTGCTGTGATCACGGACGTGACCTCCCTGGAAATCGTCCTTCTTTCTGGAAAACACAAGTTGACTCAAAATCTGATTCTTCAGGACTCCAACTTTGTCTATCTACACGGGAGAGAGGCTTCCAAGACCTTCATGTTGTGTGCCAATTTCCCAAACGACAGGCTCGTCAACGGAAGTGCGCAGTTTGACGACCTTGCCTTCATTGACGGAGGTAACCTGCGAATAGCGAACATAACGTTCATGCAATGTGGCCCCATTTCCGCCTCCATCTTCATAAGTCGTCTCACCAATATCACGGTGGAAGGTTGTACATTTGTGGAATCGGTTGGATCTGCAGTGTTTAGTATCAATGTAACCAATGCCTTCTTCATTGATAATGTGTTTCTCAATAACGGAGGTGTTCAGCTGGACGACAGCATAAAAGAAACATTTTCGCTGAGGACAGTGCAAGACTTGCAACTTTTCTTCAACTCCAGAGCAAGTTCAGCTGGAGGCGTGTCTATGTCTCTCGAGCAAGACGTTGCCAATGTGTTGTTCTGGAGAAATACCTTTATCAGCAACAGGGCAAGGCCAAATTTTGCTTCTTCCCCTGCTCCAATGCGCTTACAGCCCCTTGGAAGGGGAGGGGCTATATCCCTTCGTGTCATCAACTCAACTGGCAGCAACATGTGCATTAAAGACTCCACTTTCATGAACAACACGGCAGAGATTAGCGCGGGTGCAATCACATACTCTGTTGCTGGCTTCACTACAAACACTAGCCTCACTCTTGACGGGTGCACTTTTGATAGCAACAGGTGTGATTTGGAGCGGTGTATTGGAGGTGCTATGGCATTTCAAACTGGTGTATTGCAGCTTGATGGTGCAACCAACTATGTTGCCATACTTAACTCTGTGATGCGGAACAATAGCGCCGGAGCTGGGGCAGGGTTTAATGGGTTTTCGGGCAAAAGTAATGTTCTGTATGATTTTGAGAACTGCACTTTTGAAGGAAACACAGCAGAGAATGACGGCACGGCAGTGAGCATCCTCAACATAGGACTGACCATCACAAATGGGAGTACCTTCATGTGTACAAACTGGTGAGTTGGGCACAGCGCATGATCACTTCAGTCTTGCCCTAATCGATCCCTCTAGCTATTGACCAAAGGCACAGAAATGTTTAGCACACGTGAACCTTGTGAGCACATGGTCAAGAACATTCAGTCGTGCTTTCTAGTATGTCCATGATTGTTCTCCATCTTTCACTCAAGGCAGAGGGCAAAACGCATCTTTCTGTCTCCCTCTTCCTCTTCATTTCCCTGCACTCATCTCGTCATCCGCTTCAATGCACCTCAATTGTGCGTATGCATGTATTATTGTGTACTGTCTGTCGATCCACATGTCATGTCTGTGTGCACGCGTGCGTGTGTGAGTGTGTGCGTGCGTGCGTGCATGCGTGTGTGACTCCATACCAATTTCATGCATGTTAAACTCTACTTTAACTGCAGTAACTTCACAGCCAATTATGACAACTCCAATCGGAACAGGGATATCCCCGCCTTCTATGCCTACCGATCTGTCTGCCACTTTCTAGGGGAATCCATATTCTCTCACAACGACGGGGGTGGACTGGGGCTGTCCCAGGCTATAGCCTTTACCAGTGGATCACTCCACTTTGAACACAACACAGCTGTCCACGGAGGAGGAATGAAGCTGCTCAACAGTGCAGAGGTGAAGGGAGTGTGAGCAGAGTATAATACTCGGCAATACAACATTACATAGATCCTGTTGCCTTGGTAACGTGCATCTCATGATTCTAAATTGCAGAGAAGCATTCCAATTGCTTCGTGCGTGATTATAAATCCTGTAGACGTACGTGGCGGGCAGAGTGCACGTGGAGTGTATAATGACGTCATCACTGCCTTCTTGTATATATCTGCTGTGATACGAGCTTGTCGCTGCGAGTTTTTCCTTCAGTTCTCGCCGAATGGTCTCCCTACGAAGCAGGAGTAAGGGCAGACGGTGAAGGAGTGTAACAAGAAAGATTACGGGTGCCGTAAAATTCTTTTATTGAGCTTCCGCATCGTCATCCGTTGCCAATGACGCGGGCGTCATCAAGAGAAGCTAGTGGAGAGGATTTTCATTGGATTAGTGAACAGTTTTTGGATCTATATTACTTAAATGCCGACCAATCAGTGCCTGCGAAGATTTAGACCGCTCAGCACTTGGGCGCTTTGTGCCTTCGAGCTTTGTGCTCTAAATCCCGCAGACACCTCTTGGGCAGCATTTAACTATTATATACATAAGTTGCTGTACCTCCTTGTATTCTAGTTGCGGGCACCAAGCTTTGCAGCATATTTTTTGTATTTTCTAACCCAAATTAAAAGTGACATTTTTTTGTACATACGTATTAGCCTCAAACCCAGGCCACCCGGTACATTGCAGCCTGAATGCAAAGCTACACATGTGTACATACTTGTGGTGTGTCTGTGTGCGAAGATTTCCTGACATCTATTTTTCCTGCAGATCCTTGCACTGCCACAGACAAAATTCCTCTTCTTAAACAACCGAGCATTCAAATATGGTGGAGGCATATTTGCCCATCAGTCTCGTGTGATGCAGCTACCACTGCTCAATCTTGACTGCTTCTTCCAGTACTTTTCACCCCCAAACATAGACTTTCGTCCTGATACATGGGTAAGTGGAGACGGCAGCTACATGACTAGAGAATATACCATTCTCTGTCGGAAAATGGAAGGACAAATTGTTAGAGCAGATATGGTGTGCATTTCTGCATACCAATATACCATAGCATGGACCTCTGGCATGACCATACACATAAGGATGTATATACATAGACTGAGTATAATATGTTTACCCTGCATTCTTATAGCAGTTGAAATTTCTTACTAAACCTGCTTTTTCAAACAGGATTTCTTGGTCCATTTCCAAGGCAACACAGCTGGTGTCTCAGGTGACGCTGTGTTCAGCAGTGACTTTACAGGGTGCCGCTTTTTGGGCAATGGCTCCAGCTCCACCGGTCTCCCCTTCACACCCAACATCTTTGTGCCACCCAAAGGGTTTAATTCAGCATTTGCTTACTTGTGAGTTAAGCTCATCAGTTCATTGTATGGTGATTCATAGATGTACACCACCACAGTGGAACCCCTATAATGCGGACACCCTTCAGAACAAGAGAAGTGTCCTGATTATAGGAGTGTCTGCATTTCGGAGATACGGCTTATATGCCCATACTTTAAAACAATCATCTAGAATGCATGAAAAGTATCAAAATAAGACAAATTTGTAAAGGTAGAGGTAGTTCGCTCTAGTACTCGACTCACGCACCATTTCTGAAGACTATTCTAAAGGGTACCTGTTCGCGCTGAACTTTCCTATGTTAAAGACACCTTCAAAACCCTTAGTATAGATGATTTGCGGCACTTGTCAACTTCTGTGCTGTTCCTGCCACTTGTCAGAGGTAGCGGTGCAAATCAGGGAGCGGCCATTTTCTGACAGCTGATTGTAATGTCCGGATTATCGGGTGGGGTTTATACAGAGTTGTATAGGGCAGTGCACAGGGCGCTGTCCGTAATACAGAATAACGGGGTGTCCGCATTTCAAGGGGAAGTTTATACAGGTAGAATAGGACCTATCTTTAGGACTTTAAAAAGTGTCCACATAATCGAGATGTCCGCTTTTCAGGGGTGTCCGCAAGGCGGGGTTCCACTGTATTAATATATGGTATATGGCATAATATGTACGGTTAATACGGCAATCAAAGGAATAGCATAAACTGATGCAAATTCTGTTGATCCCCAATCCATGTATGCTGGCAGTTACGTACCGCATTGCTGTGTCTGTTTTGTAAGCATGTGCTTATTGTTTTGCGAGTGCCTTCTCAGCCATGTTTAACTGTCCATTTCCAAACTCACTCCCACTGCAGTCACCAGAATGGGAGTCAAATTGATGATACTTTGAGCATTGGACTCCTTCTTGGGACGGAGCCAATATCCCTGACAACCACCCCAAGAGTAAGTGGAGGTAGCTGGATTGGTAGTCTTTGAGTGCTACGATCTCAGCTGGCATTCAACATGAACCAATCAGATGGATTGTATGGCCTTTTAGTGGCAACTAAATTTAGCGTTTGAAAGCATTTGGATTTGGTAGGTACTGATTTTAGAAATTTTCAAGTTTATGAGGATGATTAATTTTGCTTATTCAAAAAAATGAAGTTAAAATTTTAGCAATTATTGCACTACTCCCTGAATTTGCTAAAATTGGTACTTGTTAAATTAGTAGCCTTAAGGTATGTGTGTATAGTGTAGCACTGGGATGCTTTAGCTGCTGCTTACATTGAAACACTACTGCAGAACACCGAAGTGGCCATTGGAGAAATGACCACATTTGATGTGGTTGCTGAGGATGAGCTGTTGCATGACACCTCACCTGTGTTTGCTACAGAAGGAGATCTGAATATACAGGTTTGTGCATCATGTAATGATCACATGACATAGTCACATGACTGTCACATGACATGACACATGGTGGCACACAAAGTGGTCACAATTGGATTGGGATTTGTCAATGTATCAGGGAATTCTTGAGCAAGCTACCCAGTTAACCTTGTGAATGATGAAGGACATTTGACTCAACAGAATTGTCAACAGCAGAGTATTGCAGTGGACAAACACGTTCCATCCTAACAGTAGTTACTATAATCTAGTTGACACAAAATCCTCCAAAATGCTTGTGCAAGAATCACTGTTTTGTGTCACAGGAAATGTAGAATTTGTGTCCAGTTTCTGTCGTATATATCTATTGATTTTCATGGAGGTCACATGATTATCACATGACTGTCATGTGATCTCTTAGTCCTTAGGTACAGCTCTCATAGATGGCAGCTTTCCCATTAAGGTCCGGGGTGTTACTGTTGAAGCAGAACTGATACAAAGATGTCAGAATGTCAGCATTCCAACTCCCAGTGGACAGTTTTGTAGTGAAAGCCGGAATGTCACTGTAGGCTTCAGTGTACAAACTGATGTGAGTGTGCAGGCTTAAGTTCTGACAGTTTGTGTTTACTAAGTTGAGTCACTGCCTCCCATCCGCTGTCTGGCAGGGTTTAATTAGATTCTGATTTGGTTGTACATTTAGTATGCATGAAAATGTATATAATCTCTTCTCCTGTTTGTTTGTGGTCCAGAGCATATAGTTATCCTGGCAGTGGGCTGACAGGGGCAGGGATGTTGCTGCAATTACTTCCTTTCATATGTATATAAAATGCTGCTTGAAATTTATGATACTCTACTGATGATTCTACTGTCCTATTCACCTGTCTCTCACCTGTCCCCCACCTTTACCCGCACCTGTCCCCCCACCGTCCCTTCACCTGTCCCCTGACCTGCCCCCCACCTGTCCCCCCCACCTGTCTCCCTCACCTGTTCCCCCGCCTGTTCCCCATCTATCCCTCACCTGTCTCTCACCTGTACCCCCACCTGTACCCCCTCCCCGCCACCTGTCCCACCCTGTTGTCCACCACCCTACCCACACTCTCTTCAATCTAGCTGTGAATTGACATGAGCTAACAGTTTATAGAGGTTGATTTCTTCTGCCTTTTCCTTCAGCCTTTGGTTCGCTCTGAGACCGTTCTCTCTGTGTTCCAGTGCCACCCGGGCTATGCCTTTGATGTGGTTTCTAAGGCATGTGTATGTCGTAGTATGGAGACTGTGGACTTTGTGCGATGTGACCACGACAACAGATACTTTTATGTAACGGTGAGTGAGAAGGGAAGGGGACAAGAATAGAGTGTGGGAAGTGTTGAGAGGAAGGAGAAGCAAGGTGGATTGGGATGGAAGAAGGGCAAGAATGAGTAGTTGAGAGATGAAGTGCGAAGGTATACGTAACGGGTTCTTTGGAAGGACATTGACGGAGGGACCAATGACGTTGAGGACAGGGAGAGATCAGGAGAGGCAAGAAGATGATTGCTTGATTGTCTTGTTTTGCTCTTGCAGCCCGGTACGTGGGTTGTAATGGCAGAGAATGGTGCCAACCTTGTGTTCCGTTCTGTACCAACCGTCACCCTCAACTGCACCCATCAGTCCTCTCTGCCCGGCTGTCTGGTGGAGTTTGACCACTTGGAGAGGCAGTGTGCTGAAGGGCGAATAGGCAAGTGGGACTATGTGTGCGTGTGTGTGTGTGTGCGTGTGTGTGTGTGTCTGTGTGTCTGTGTGTCTGTGTGTGTTTGTCTGTGTGTATGTGTATGGTTACAGCCTTATTCCGGCGTATCAGGACCCATGTGTGCTGCTTGCAATGCCAGTGCGGGATACGCAATCACTATGGACCTCACACGCTGCACTCAGGAGTGCTCTGCTGGTGGTGCTATACTGTTTGTGCTCATTTGTGAGTGACTGCTGCAATCCTCCTCCCTCACCTCACACTGCAGTCAGCCCTGCCCAGTGCTGTCTCCTCACCTCCTGCCCTCTCTGTCCCCTGCTCAGGTGTTGCCACCATCATTGGCTGTGTGGTGGTCCTCTACTTCAACATTGGGATACCCAACGAACTGAGGGGGTTCTTCCTGTTTGCACAAGTGAGTTAATGCTAACAGCCTTGGGCCTATGACTTATGGCTGTCATGTGACCAGGACCCCTGGCCTGTGTTTGTCAAGCAACTGATGTGTGACGTCATGTGTCGTCAGTAGTAGTATGTGGCCAACTTATCTAATGTCATGTGACTGTCATGTGATGGGGGTGTCTAATGTGTGCCTGTCATGTGACGTACTTATGATGTCATGTGACCTACATATATGAACAATGTATATAGAAGTTCATGCCTACAGTAGATCATGTGTACAGTGCATGAGATGATCATGTGACGTGCATGTGACACAAATGTGATGTGCTATGTACATGTCTACATTCACAGGTGATTGGATCAGTGTATGCTTTCTCAGAATTTCTGGACTCCAGTGAATTGGGCACAGATTTTGTAAGTATCACTGCAGATCCCTCCGCCTGCAGTCACATGACTTCCACATGATGGTCACATGACCATCACTTGATGCTTGCCTGTGCTCAGGTTGACATTGTAGCCAATATTCTGGGCACCAGTTTCCCATTCCCAGTGTGTATCAGTCCTGCCATCACGACAACATGGATGACTGTGTTGGGATATGTGCCACCAGCACTGGCCTTCATCACTGTGTTGGTCTTTGTCATCAGGTGAGGTATGAATGAATGAATGCATGTGCCACCTTGTGTGTTAACTATTGCAGACCGTGTACACACACACACACACACACACACACACACACACACACACACACACACACACACACACACACACACACACACACACACACACACACACACACACACACACACACACACACACACACACACACACCACACACCACACACCACACACCACACCACACACACACCACACACATAGTTGTGTACTTCACTTTCTATGTTTCATTTGTGCTCCCTTCAGTGCTCGCTACATCAGCCGTCTTGCCAAGCGATCTGCTCTGGGAGGGATCTCTTTGATATTGTTCTTTGTGTACAAGTACATCACAGACGTCAGTTTCCTTATCTTTAATTGTGTGCCGGTGCCTTTAAATGGTGACAGTTATGTCTGGGTAAGTTTAGCCTCAGGCTCTTGTATAAGAGCTCGTAGGCCCTTAAGCACACTCACAAAATGCCTATGATTGTACCCATGACCCCACTTCACCCTCCCTCTCCCTCCCCCCAACACAGATTGGTCGACGTACTGGAAAGCCATGTGCAGAGTTACCTTACGTCTTTCTTGTGGTGTTTGCATTTGGTATGTTTCTGGTGGCCATTATTCCCATTCCCATTTTCATCACGGTGATTACAAACAGGAGATTCAGAGTGAGTTCTAGATGATACTAAGTAAAGTTAAATGAGGCCACGGCTATGCAGCAAACCTGTCTCAGTTGGTCACTGTTTAAGGCAGCCACCTCTCTAAAACAGCCATCCTCCCTGACCCCAAACAGCACTAACATAGCACTAAAGCATTGCAGTCTACCTCTGTAGTGCAGCCACCTCTCTATAAAGGTCAGTTATAGCTGGTCCACGGGTAACTATCTTAGACAGGTTCCACTGTACCTACGTAAATTTATAGAGGTACTGTACATGTACTAACATTTTATGTAAAATAAACAAGTCGGTTGTAACTATGTCAACTGATGAAAGTCATGACTCGAAAGAAATGTTAGAAAGAAAGGGAAAATTGGCACCAGCTGGCATCTGAACCTAGGAAAACTTATGCCATTGACCAGCCGGTGCCAATTTTCCCTTTCTATCCAACATTTCTTCTAAGTCGTGACTGTCATTAGACTTGACACATGTACTAGCATATACCCTCCCGCGAATGAGGTACTGTGAATGTGTGAAATCCTCTTTTGCAGAGAATGAAGCAGTTCTCCGATGTCTTGTCCAAGGGGTTTGTTCCTTCCCAAGCCTGGTACTCGGGATGGGACCTGTTTAGGAGGCTGTGCTTTGTGCTTGTTGCTCTGTGGTTACCATCAATCTCAGTGCCAGTGAGACTGGTAAGCTGATGGCTTGATGGAGTGGTGGGGCATGGCCATTCTCACATGTACCTCTTCCACCTGACCTTCTCTTGCCTCTAACCCTGCTTTCTCCTTCTTCTTGTTTCTTATTGTCCTCTCCTGAAACAGCTGATACTTTTGCTCTTTGAGATGGTGATGCTGATAGTGCTGTGCATCTCCAAGCCGTATGAGAAGAAGTGGATTAATGTTGTGGAAGCACTCATCCTGTTGGACCTCACTGCTGCCACGGCAGCCATCTTGCAACCACGTGATGCCTACATCGGGAAGGAGCTGGCTGTGGTGTTAGTCCTCCTCCCCTTCCTCTATGCCTTGCCAATGGGACTATGGCTACTCGGGCAATCAATCTGGTAAGACCTACTTAGTCAAACCATTCCATCTTTCTGAACTGCATAGCCTGTACTGGGCAAGGATGGACAAATTATCACAGCTGGGCGGGTTGGCTCGGTGGCTGAAACTCCCTGTTAGAGTGTAGGTCCTGGGTACGTTATCAACTGGTGGCAAATTTTCTCTTCCTCTCCTATTCTGTTGGGTCGTGACTGACATTGGATTACTCTATAGGAAGTATGGGAAGTATTGTTTCCCTTGTCACTGTACTCCTCTGTTGTGTTCGTCCCTTCATATTTTATATGTCACTCGCTTTGTTGGACTAAAAATGTACACTTACCTGCAAAGTGTTTGGTACAAGAGAAATATTTTTATACACAGAAACCTGCACTTAAACACTTAAAAAACGCAAAAATTTGAGCTGACATGCTAGACCCTTCTTCCTAAGGTGGTAGAGTTGTGCTGCTATAATTATCATAATATTATGTACCTTCAGCAAAGGGATAGTCTAGCATGCTAGGCTTACATTTAGTGTTGGTGTGGTGCTGAGTGTCATCTATATTACCATATGGCCGAGAATTTTGGCAGGGAATTTATTTTGGCGGATTAGCAGTTTTGAGAGCAATCCGCCAATATTTCTTCCACCAAAATTTATGCAATCATATAGTTTTCCCGCTTAACAAGCCTGGTTGTGCCAGGTCTATAGACTAATCGTCAGCATTAAGTTCACAACTGACAGCAGCGCGAGGACACCACGTTTCCAAAGAGTTTTGCACACTGGAAGTGGAAGAAGAGCGCGAGGAAGCCGAAGGCAATCCGAACGGCGTCATATATGCGGTCGCTGTGAAGACTGACGTTGAGATCATTGTCGGTAACTTACTGCGGCAGATTTCGGCAGCCTGTTCTCTGTTTTTGCGCTGCAGCGGTACAATTGTGTGCGAGGTCACAGGCTTGGGGTGAGCATCAGCAGATCTGCCAAAAGGCGGCTTAAAAGCCTTGGGATGAAAATAATTCGATTATGGTCAAATAACAGGGCGTGTACTCCTCAGAGACTCTTCAGCAATCTAGCTCGGTTCATCCGGATTAGCCATTAAGCTATGAATATCATTATGGCACAGGCTTTGCCAAACCACCAAAGTAAATTCCGCCAAATGCAGAAATTTCAGCAATCTGCCAAAATAGATTCCCGCCAAAATTTCCGGCCATACGGTATGTGATGATTTATACATATAATGTAATAATGTATACATGTATAGTATCCTATTTTGTTACTTGCATGTACTTCTATCCCCTCTGTAGGTCCAACTATGTCAGTATTAAAAGGAAGGAGCAAGTGTGGGGTGTTGTTGGCCGTTGCTACACTGCAGTCCACTACAGGGTAATGAACAAGACTAGACATCCCCCCACAGAGAGGCAGTTCTACAGTGAAAGCGATCTTGGCAATCCCCTTCTTCTTGAGGATGGCTCTTTTGGGCTACATGACGTTAGTGACAGTAAGGATGAAACCTCCTACAGGGAGGAGTTAGTGGTTCTGGAAAAATCTACAAGCATAACTAAATAGTGTCCTTAACGTTCTGCCAGTTTGTGTTTATTTGCGTGTTGAGCTTGACTAGATCATTTAATGGTCAACAATACTCATTATTAGCATTTGTCACTTTCCTTTGTTGTGGTACATAATAATAATTGCATGTACAGTGCGGCGTATGAATAATCTTCGTGTATGATTTCTATGCGCCCGAAATTAGGGAGTGTTCGAAAGTAGGCAGGAATTTACCAGGCCAGGTTAAGGCCAAGAGTTATTTATTACACAAGATTATGTTTCAAAGAAATCAATTGTCCCCAAGATCTATAACCAGCTAGCCTAGGTTGGTGAAGATGGTTAACCCTCAAATACTAAACTCACTGGCCTACTATGTGAACACACTGGTACATTGATATTGATCCAATTGCAAAAATAGTTCATGCGCACAAGGAGGAAGACAATGAGGCAAAGAAGGCCTTGCATGCTCTTGGTGGGAAAGAAGAAGCTGGACGTTCACATCTGCATCAACAAACACTCACATGCCTTCGTTCTGTGTGTACCCGTGGACACAGACAAAGCTTACTTAGTGTTTCAGAATCATAATAATAATAATCATAATTCACTGAGTCATATACATACATACATATGCATACGCATATAAATACTAGTCAGTGTTTGCTAATGTACTACAGATCAGTCTTCAGTTTTCTCTACTCTGGGCCCACATGAACGCCTCCTCCGCAGATGGTTTAGGGAATCCCAACTCTTCAATGTCAACATCTCTCCACCACCTATGTGTGGTCTACCACGGGGTCTTTTGGCGCCTTCTGGTATGTAGACCATTGCACTGTGTGCAATGCCATCATGGCGGGCAAAGTGGCCAAAAGCACGCAGCCTTAACTGACGAAGTTGTATTAATGGAGGGCACAAAACCTGACCCAGCATGGCCATGGCACGTTGCCGAACCTCCTGATTGGTGATTTTCTCTTCCCATCTGATGCCTAAAATCCATCTTACTCTGGTATGGAACCAAGAGTCTAGTCGACGTTGGTCTGACTTACGCAGGGGCACCTGGAGTGTTTCAATCATTATTATTATTAATTATAATTTTGTATTATTATACTTTGGTCCAAACCATTAACATACATGTAGGGTTTACAGATTATATAATTCACTTTCATTATATATATAATTATAATATTGCTATAGTAATAATTAGAAAACTACTGGTATATAAAGTTGTATTCATATATAATAATGATACGTATAAATTCTGATCAACTGAAAATTGTACATAGATATTGATTAGCAATACTAATGCATATAAACACACTTATATATACATGTTTGTAAACCTGTACTAATACAGTACAAACGTGCATAGCAGACTGTCAGTCCTGGTGCAGCTCTACTCTGTATATTGCATATGCGTGGACGGGGTCGATCACTGGCGTACACTCCCCCACTCCCTTAAGCTTCATACATTTCCATCAACTCATTGTCCGAAGTAGAGGAAACATAGAATGTGGAGGTCACCTGGTTGGTGCATACCAATGGCTCAGGACCCTTCCCCTCATGATAAGTCTTACAAATGTTCGGGTCGGGACTACTTCTGCTGTACTGATGTATATATGTATGGAGGTATGCGCGTATATATATAACTAGAAGTCTCGTGTTACAGTGACGTGTTATTTATGATCACATGACGTCGACGACATTTTACCAGTAGGCGTGGCTCCGAGAGATATATACGTAAGCTAACTTGCATGGATCTGCGACTCGTCTTCCTCTGTTTCTCGCTGACCACCGCAGTGGTGGCTGAAGCCGTCCATCGACATGCATGTCCCACGGTGCAGAGCGCGTACGAAGAGGTTCAAATGTCCTTTACGGAACACAGCTACTCAGTCGTCCGCTTCGTGGATAGCTCACGAGGCAATGACACAGAAGAATGTCTGAGCGGTGGAGAAAGTGTTCCTTGCAAGACCGTCAACTTTGCTGCTATTGGAAATATCTCCAGTGCTGTGATCAGGAACGTGACCTCCCTGGAAATCGTCCTTCTTCCTGGAAAACACAAGTTGACTCAAAATCTGATTCTGCGGGACTCCAACTTTGTCTATCTACACGGGAGAGAAGCTTCCAAGACCTTCATGTTGTGTGCCAACTTCCCAAACGACAGGCTCGTCAACGGAAGTGCGCAGTTTGACGACCTTGCCTTTGCTAACGGAGGTAACCTGCGGATAGCGAACATAACGTTCATGCAATGTGGCCCCATTTCTGCCTCCATCTTCATAAGTCGTCTCACCAATATCACGGTGGAAGGTTGTACATTTGAGGAATCGGTTGGGTCTGCAGTGTTTTGCATTAATATAACCAATGCCTTCTTCGTTGATAATGTGTTCATCAACAATATAGGTGTTCAGCTGGACGACAGCATAGAAGATACATTTTCACTGAGGACAGTGCAAGACTTGCAACTTTTCTTCAACTCCAGAGCAAGTTCAGCTGGAGGTGTGTCTATGTCTCTCGAGCAAGACGTTGCCAATGTGTTGTTCTGGAAAAATACCTTTATCAACAACAGGGCAAGGCCAAATTTCGCTTCTTCACCTGCTCCAATGCGCTTACAGCCCCTTGGAAGGGGAGGAGCTATATCCCTTCGCGTCATCAACTCAACTGGCAGCCACATGTGCATTAAAGACTCCAATTTCACGAACAACACGGCAGAGATTAGCGCGGGCGCAATCACATACTCTGTTGCTGGCTTCACTACAAACACTAGCCTCACTCTTGATGGGTGCACTTTTGATAGAAACAGGTGTGATTTGGAGCAGTGTATTGGAGGTGCTATAGCATTTCAAACTGGTGTACAGCGGATTGAGGGTGCAACCAACTACATTACTATCCTTAACTCTGTGATGAGGAACAATAGCGCTGGAGCTGGGGCAGGGTTTAATGGTTTTTCCAAAAGTAGTGTTCTGTATGATTTTGAGAACTGCACTTTTGAAGGAAACACAGCAGAGAATGACGGCACGGCAGTGAGCATCCTCAACTTAGGACTGACCCTCACAAGTGGGAGTACCTTCATGTGTACAAACTGGTGAGTTGGGCACAGCGCATGATCACTTCAGTCTTGCCAAGATCCCTCTAGCTAGTGACCAAAATGAACAGAAATTGTAATGTTTAGCTCATGTGAACCTTGTGAGCACATGATCAAGAACATTCAGTCTTGCTTTCTAGTATCCATCTCTCACTCAAGGGTGGAGGGCAAAAAGAATCTTTCTGTCACCCTCTTCCTCTTCATTTCCGGTCACTCCTCTCCTCTTCCATGTCAATGTACCTCAATTGTGCATATGTACAGTATGTGTTGTGTACTGTCTGTCTACATGTGTGTGTGCGTGTGCGCATGTGTGTGTGGGGTATGTGCGTGTGTGTGCGTGCGTGCATGCGTGCGTGTGTGGGTGCATGCGTGTGTGCATGTTTCATGCATGTTAAACTTTACCTTAACTGCAGTAACTTCACAGCCAATTATGACACCTCCCATCGGAGCAGGGATATCCCCGCCTTCTATGCCTACCGATCTGCCTGCCACTTTCTAGGGGACACCATATTCTCTCACAACGACGGGGGTGGACTGGGGCTGTCCCAGGCTATAGCCTTTACCAGTGGAACACTCCACTTTGAACACAACACAGCTGTCCACGGAGGAGGAATGAAACTGCTCAACAGTGCAGAGGTGAAGGGAGTGTGAGCAGAGTATAATCCTTGGCAATACAACATTACATACATAAGTTGCTGTAACTTCCTTGTATAAATTCTAGTTGTGGGCACCAAGCTAGAACAGCGTAACAGTTATTATTAAAAATATTCTGCAGCATAAAAATATTTTTGTGAATTTTCTAACCAAAATTGAAGAGTGATGTTTCATTGTATGTATATATTAGTCTCATACCCAGGCCACCCACAATATTGCAGCCCGAATGCAAGGCTATATATGTGTATATATTTGTGGTCTGTGCATGTGTGTGTGTGTGTGTGTGTCCAAAAATTTTCTGACTTTTATTTTCCCCGCAGATCCTTGCACTGCCAAAGACAAAATTCCTCTTTCTGAACAATAGAGCATTCGATTATGGTGGAGGCATATTTGCCCATCAGTCTCGTGTGAATCAGCTACAACTGCTCAATCTTGACTGCTTCTTCCAGTACTTTTCACCCCCAAGCATAGACATTCATCCCGATACATGGGTAAGTGGAGACGGCAGCAGCTACATGACTATGGAATATACCATTCTCTGGTGCATCTGTGAAGAGAAACTCTGCTTATGATTTATTGAAAAATAGAATGACAAATTGTTAGAGCAGATATGGTGTAAATGCATTTTTGCAACTGGTATACCATAGCATTGACCTCATGTATAATTGTACACATGTGTTTATACATGCATAGACTGAGTATAATTTGCTTGCCTTGCATTCTTATAGCAGTTGAAATTTCTTACTAAACCTGCTTTTTCAAACAGGATTTCTTGGTCCATTTCCAAGGCAACACAGCTGGTGTCTCAGGTGACGCTGTGTTCAGCAGTGACTTCACAGGGTGCCGCTATCTGGGGAATGGCTCCAACTCCACCGGTCTCCCCTTCACACCCAACATCTTTGTGCCACCCAAAGGGTTTAATTCAGCATTTGCTTACTTGTGAGTTAAGCTCATCAGTTCATTGTATGGTGATTCATAGATGTACACCACTATTAACATATTGTATATGGCATAATATGTACGGTTAATATGCTAATCAAAGGAATAGAATAAACTGATGCAAGTTCTGTTGATCCCCAATCCATGTATGCTGGCAGTTACGTACCGCATTGCTGTGTCTGTTTTGTAAGCATGTGCTTATTGTTTTGTGAGTGCCTTCTCAGCCATGTTTAACTGTCCATTTCCAAACTCACTCCCATTGCAGTCACCAGAATGGGAGTCAAATTGAAGATACTTTGAGCATTGGGCTCCTTCTTGGGACGGAGCCAGTATCCCTGACAACCACCCCAAGAGTAAGTGGAGGTAGCTGGATTGGTGTATAGTCTTTGAGTGCTACGGTCTCAGCTGGCATTCAACATGAACTGATCAGATGGATTGTATGGCCTTTTAGTGGCAACTAAAATTAGCATTTGAAAACACAGGATTTGGCAGGTACTGATTTTAGCAATTTTCAAGTTTTAAGTATAATTAAACTTGATTATTCAAAAAGATAACAGGTAAAATTTTAGCAATTCTGCACTACTCAGTGAATTTGCTCAAATTAGTACCTGTTAAACGAGAGCACTAAGGTGCCAAACCCTCGATGCTGTGTCACTGTAAAACTAGGGCAGACATTGAAAATGCAAGCAGCCCGGCTGTACACACTAAAGCCACATGGAGTTTCACTGACTTCGCACTTCTGCCCACTACGTGGACTACAGATGACCTCGCACTTTGTGTGCATCTACCTTGCTGTCTAACTCTCTGTTATGCACTGTCCCATTAACACTTCACAGTGCGGATGACTATGCAGCCCTTCGGGTGGCACCCAACCATTTTCTATTGCACAATTTTGGGCCATATAGCTGTTGCCCGAGCGTCTACTACTATGGGGTGCCATTTGTACCAAAACACATGGAAAAGGGAACCGGTGTTAAACTCCCACAATTTACTATACTGAGCGCACAATTTACTGTATCGAGTTCACAATTTACTATATCGTGCGCACAATTTACTATATTGAGCGCACGATTTGTTAACATACAATTTACTAAATTGTGCCAACGATTTGCTATATTGTGCTGACGATTTACTATATCGAGTGCACGATCTACTATATCGTGACCACGATTTGCTAACGTACAATTTATGCAATTTACTAAATCGTGCTGACGTTTTACCCACTTGCTCAGGTTCATTGCACAATGTGGTTCTTTTCTATTTGGCCCTGTTGAATAGTAGCCAAACACAGCCAGTTACTAGCTATTGAATGTGGTCGTTTTAGCACAATTGCCCAGATAGTTTGGGAGCAAGTATTGCACTGAAGCTGTTAGTGTCGCTCTGAAGCTACCTCGTAGGCTGTAGGGCGAGAACAAGGTGAGGCAGACAAACACGGACGACTACCATAACCCTGTGGCGCATGAGTGCAGAGGGTTGATTAGTGGCCTTAAGGTATGTGTGTGTAGTGTAGCGTTGGGATGCTTCAGCTGTTGCCTGCATTGGAACACTACTGCAGAACACCAAAGTGGCCATTGGAGAAATGACTACGATTAATGTGGTTGTAAAGGATGAGCTGCTGCACAGAACCTCACCTGTGCTTGCTACAGAAGGAGATCTAAGTATAAAGGTGTGTTCATCATGTAATGATCACATGACATAGTCACATGACTGTCACATGACATGACACGTGTTGGCACACAGGGTGGTCACAATTAGATTGGGACTTGTCAATATATCAGGGAATTCTTGAGCAAGCTAAATAGCTAACCTTGTTAATGATGAAGGACATTTGACTCAACAGAATTGTCAACTGCAGATTATTGTAGTTGACAAACACTTTCCATCCTAACAGTAGTTACTATAATCTAGTTGGCACAAAATCCTCCAAATGCTTGCGCAAGAATCCCTGTTTCGTATCACAGGAAATGTAGAATTTGTGTCCAGTTTGTATGTTTATATCTACTGATTTTCGTGGAGGTTACATGATTATCATGTAACTGTCATCCCTTAGTCCTTAGATATGGCTCAAATGAATGGCGACTTTCCAGTTACGGTCCGGGGTGATGATGTTGAAGCAGAACTGATACAAAGATGTCAGAATGTCAGCATTCCAACTCCCAGTGGACAGTTTTGTAGTGAAAGTCGGAATGTCACTGTGGGCTTTAGTGTACAAACTGATGTGAGTGTACATGCTTACGATTTGTCAGTTTGTGTTATCCTAGTTGAGTCACTGCCTCCCATCCACTGCACTGTTAAAAATAGGGAGTGACGATCACACCCAAAATTGGTGTGAATTGGTTGCCACAGTAAGCACACCATTTTTGCAGTGTGATGTTCACTCCAACCATGCAGTACACAACATACTGTTATGGGAACAGTTTGTAAGAGAGTAAGCACTTAATGGTACTTTTCACTACAGATATGGTACACTACTTTAAGAATTTGAGTATACGTATTACACAACATACCAACTGGCAGAATAGTTTGTCGGTGATGGCATCCGGATCCCCTGCAAACATTGGGCATCTGGTGCCCCAGTGAACTTCACCGGGGAATACGGCATCCCCTACAAACATTGGGCATCTGGCGCCTCAGTGAACTTCACCAGGGAATACGGCATCCCCTGCAAACATTGGGCATCTGTGCCCCAGTGAACTTCACCGGGGAATACGGCATCCCCTGCAACACAAAGTACCTAATGGTACAATTAAACTGCACAAATGGCATACTTAGTTTGAGGAGGTCCTCCCACTGTACACAACATATATACCACCAGGTTTAGCTGTGTCCTGGGTAGCTATGTACTTAGATACCTTGTATAGGATTCCAAATAAACTCTTGTCATCTTTAATTTTGGTTATGAATTACTTCAAAGTCTCTTAATCTATCAGAAATGACATGACAGTGTGGATACTGGTGTCAGTGTGAACGTCACACTAAAGTAATGGTGTGACTGATCACACCCTTGGTGTGAGCACTGACTGGTGTGATGGTCACACCATATTTTTAACAGTGTGTCTGGCAGGGTTTAATTAGATTCTGATTTGGTTGTACATGTAGTATGCATGAAAATGTATATAATCTCTTCTCCTGTTCGTTTGTGGTCCAGAGCATGCAGTTTTGCTGGCAGTGGGCTGACAGGGGCAGGGAGGTTGCTGCAATTACTTCCTTTCATATGTACATAAAATGCTGCTTGAAATTTATGATACTCTACTGATGATTCTACTGTCCTATCCACCTGTCCCTTCACCTGTCCCCCACCTGTACCCCCACCTGTACCCCCACCTGTACCGCCACCTGTCCCACCCTGTTGTCCACCTGCCTACCCACACTCTCTTCAATCTAGCTGTGAATTGACATGAGCTAACAGTGTATAGAGGTTGATTTCTTCTGCCTCTTCCTTCAGCCTCTAGTTCGCTCTGAGACCGTTCTCTCTGTGTTCCAGTGCCACCCGGGCTATGCCTTTGATGTGGTTTCTAAGGCATGTATATGTCGTAGTATGGAGACTGTGGACTTTGTGCGATGTGACCACGACAAGAGATACTTTTATGTACCAGTGAGTGAGAAGGGAAGGGGATGAGAATAGAGTGTGGGAAGCGTTGAGAGGAAGGAGAAGGCAAGGTGGATTGGGATGGAGGAAGGGTGAGAATGAGTAGCTGAGAAATGAAGTGCGAAGGAAATGGAATGAGGGTCCTTTGGAAGGGCTTTGACAGAGGGACCAATGACATTGAGGACAGGGAGAGATCGGGAAAGACAGGAGGATGATTGTTTGATTGTCTTGTTCTGCCTTTTGCAGCCTGCTACGTGGGTTGGAATGGCAAAGAATGGTGCTGAGCTTGTGTACCGTTCAGTGCCAACCGTCACCCTCAACTGCACCCAACAGTTCTCTCTGCCCGGCTGTCTGGTGGAGTTTGACCACTTGGAGAGGCAGTGTGCTGAAGGGAGAATAGGCAAGTGGGACTGTGTGTGCGTGTGTGTATGTGTGTGTGTGTGTGTGTGTGTGTGTGTGTGTGTGTGTGTGTGTGTGTGTGTGTGTGTGTGTGTGTGTGTGTTTGTGTGTGTGTGTGTTTGTATGTGTGCGTGTGTGTGTGTGTGTTTGTGTGTGTGTGTGTGTGTGTGTATGTGTGTGTGTGTGTGTGTGTGTGTGTGTGCGTGTGCGTGTGTGTGCGTGCGTGTGTGTGTGTGTGTGTGTGTGTGTGTGTGTGTGTGTGTGTGTGTGTGTGTCTGTGTGTGTTTGTGTATGTGTTTGTCTGTGTATGTGTATGGTTACAGCCTTATTCCGGCTTATCAGGACCCATGTGTGCTGCTTGCAATGCCAGTGCAGGATATGCAATCACTATGGACCTCACACGCTGCACTCAGGAGTGCTGTGCTGGTGGTGCTATACTGTTTGTGCTCATTTGTGAGTGACTGCCACAATCCCCCTACCTCACCTCACACTGCAGTCAGCCCTGCCCAGTGCTATCTCCTCACCTCCTGCCCTCTCTGCCCCCTGCTCAGGTGTTGCCACCATCATTGGCTGTGTGGTGGTCCTCTACTTCAACATTGGGATACCCAACGAACTGAGGGGGTTCTTCCTGTTTGCACAAGTGAGTTAATGCTAACAGCCATGTGCACAACGTGTGACTGTCATGTGACCAGAGCCCCTGACATGTGACAGTCAAGCAACTGATGAGTGATGTCATGTGTTGTCAGTAGTATTATGTGGGCAACTTATCTAATGTCATGTGACTGTCATGTGATGAGGGTGTCTGATGTGTACCTGTCATGTGACGTACTTATGATGTCATGTGACCTACATATATGAACAATGCAGTGTGTCATGTCATATATACATACAGTATAGGGGCATGATCATGTGACATGCATGTGACATAAATGTGATGTGCCACGTGTCTACATTCACAGGTGATTGGATCAGCGTATGCTTTCTCAGAATTTCTGGACTCCAGTAAATTGGGCACAGATTTTGTAAGTATCACTGCAGATCCCTCCTGCAGTCACATGACTTCCACATGATAGTCACATGACCATCACTTAATGCTTGCCTGTGCTCAGGTTCGTATTGTAGCCAATATTCTGGGCACCAGTCTCCCATTCCCAGTGTGTATCAGTCCTGCCATCACGACAACATGGATGACAGTGTTGGGATACGTGCCACCAGCAATTGCTGTCATCACTGTGTTGGTCTTTGTCATCAGGTGAGGTAGTATGCACGCATGAATGCATGTGCCACCTTGTGTGTTAACTATTGCAGACCATGTACACACACACACGCGCACACACACACACGCACGCACGCACACACACGCACACACACACACACACACACACACCACACACACACACGCACACACGCACGCACACATACACACACACACACACAAACACACAAACACACACACACACACGCACGCACGCACACACACGCACACACACACACACACACACACACACACACACACACACACACACGCACACACACACGCACACATACACACACACACACACAAACACACAAACACACACACACACACACACACACACACACACACACACACACACACACACACACACACACATGTAAAAGAGTGTATAGTTGTGTGCTTCACTTTCTATGTTTCATTCGTGCCCACTTCAGTGCTCGCTACATCAGCCGTCTTGCCAAGCGATCTGCTCTGGGAGGGATCTCTTTGATATTGCTCTTTGTGTACAAGTACATCACAGACGTCAGTTTTAATCTCTTCAATTGTGTGTCAGTGCCTTTCAACGGTGACGGTTATGTCTGGGTAAGTTTAGCCTCAGGCTCTTGTATAAGAGCTCGGAGGCCCTTAAACACATTCACAAAAATGCCTATAATTGTACGCCATGACCCCACTTCACCCTCCCTCTCCCTCCCCACAACACAGATTGGTCGACGTACTGGAAAGCCATGTGGACAGTTACCTAACGCCTTTCTCATGGCGTTTGGGTTGGTTATGTTTCTGGCGGCCATTATTCCCATTCCCATTTTCATCATGGTGATTACAACCAGGAGATTCAGAGTGAGTTCTAGATGATACTAAGTACAGTTAAATGAGGCCACAGCCATGCAGCGAAACCTGTCTCAGTTGGTCACTGTATAAGGCACCCACCTCTTGAAAACAGCCAGCCTCCCTGGCCCTAATTAGCACTAAAACATTGCAGTCTACCTCTGTAGAGCAGCCATCTCTCTATAAAGTTCAGTTATAGCTGGCCCACGGTGGCTGTCTTAGACAGACTCCACTGTACCTTCATAAAGTTGTAGAGGTACTGTACATGCATGTACTAACATACCTTCCTACAAGTGAGGCACTGCTAATTTGTGAAATCCTCTTTTGCAGAGAACGAAGCAGTTCTCCGATGTCTTGTCCAAGGGGTTTGTGCCTTCCCAAGCCTGGTACTCGGGATGGGACCTGTTTAGGAGGCTGTGCTTTGTACTTGTTGCTCTGTGGTTACCGTTCATCACAGTGCCAGTGAGACTGGTAAGCTGATGGCTTAGTGGAGTGGTGGAGCATGGCCAGCCGCACATGTACCTCTTCTACCT
This sequence comes from Ianthella basta, assembly GCA_964019415.1. NCBI lineage: Eukaryota > Metazoa > Porifera > Demospongiae > Verongiida > Ianthellidae > Ianthella > Ianthella basta. The sequence continues at coordinate 512,436 of OZ025885.1, read as the reverse complement.
GACCCCCTTTTGTCTCCAACCTTCTCTCCCTCTTCTTGTTTCTTATTGTCCTCTCCTGCAATAGCTGATACTTTTGCTCTTTGAGATGGTGATGCTGATAGTGCTGTGTCTCTCCAAGCCGTACGAGAAGAAGTGGATTAATGTTGTGGAAGCACTCATCCTGTTGGATCTCACTGCTGCCACAGCAGCCATCTTGCAGCCACATGATGCCTACATCGGGAAGGAGCTGGCTGTGGTGTTAGTCCTCCTCCCCTTCCTCTATGCCTTGCCAATGGGACTGTGGCTACTCGGGCAATCAATCTGGTAAGACCTACTTAGTCAAACCATTCCATCTTTCTGAACTGCATAGCCTGTACTGGGCAAGGCCTAGGATGGGCAAACTATCACAGCTGGGCGGGTTGGCTCGGTGGCTGAAACTCCCCGTTAGAGTGTAGTTCCTGGGTATGTTATCAACTGGTGGCAAATTTTCCCTTCCTCTCCTGTTCTGTTGGTAATCTCGCACACCAGCCCCTATTTCCCCTATTGAACTGGAACGGCTGGTGCACGAGACTATTCTGTGGGGTTGTGACAGACATTGGATTACTCCATGACATTGTATTGTTTCCCTTGTCACTGTACTCCTCTGTTGTTCTTCCCTTCCTATGCTATATGTCACTCACTATTGAATTTGGTAAGAAGTCGCTAAAAGTTGTACCTGCAAAGTTTTTGGTACAGGAGAAGAATACATGGAAAAACTTGAAAACCATCAAATTAGTGCTGTCATGCTAGACCCTCCCTTTGTAGACTGTCATGCTAGACCCTCCCTCCTAAGCCGGTACTGACATGCTAGACCCTCCCTTTGTTGACTGTCATGCTAGACCCTCCCTCCTAAGCTGGTACTGACATGCTACCATGCTATCACAACTCTACCAGCCTAGGAGGGAGGGTCTAGCATGCTAGGCTAGCAGTTAGTGTTGGTGTGGTGGTGAGATGTGTCATCTATACTATGTGATGATTAATACATATCCTTAATGTATTTAATCTTTTCCAGTCAGTGCGTACGCTTGTGCAGGGCATTTAATGTGAGCATCTGATTGGACGATGCAATCATGTGACCACAAAACATGGCCGCCTTGGCCAAGCACATTTGCTTTGCAGCAAGCTGTCTCAGAGACACTCTGCGTCCCTTAGGTTGAAAGACCCTAGTGCCGTGCTCTTGTACAGAAGGTTTCTGTTATTCACTCATGAGAAGGAGCTGTTCTGGCTTCCCGCATGAGGGTATTTTGTCAGCCGGCGACACGAGGCAGCGCAAACAAGGCCTAAGGCTGTGTTTATTCATGATGTAATAATGTATACATGTATAGTATCCTATTCTGTTACTTGCATGTACTTCTATCCCCTCTGTAGGTCCAACTATGTCAGTATTAAAAGGAAGGAGCAAGTGTGGGGTGTTGTTGGCCATTGCTACACTGCAGTCCACTACAGGGTAATGTACAAGACTAGACATCCCCCCACAGAGAGGCAGTTCTACAGTGAAAGCAATCTTGGCAATCCCCTTCTTCTTGAGAAGGGCTCTGTTGGGTTACATGACATTGGTGGCAGAAAGGATGAAAGGTTTCCCTACAGGGAGAAGTTAGTGGATCTGGAAAGATCTACAAACATGACTAAATAGTGTATTTGACGTTCTACCAGTTTGTGTTTATTTGTGTGTTCAGCTTGACTAGATCATTTAATGGTCAACAATAATCATTATTTGCATTAATTTGTCACTTTAACTCCTTTGTTGTGATACATAAGAATAACTGCGTATACAATTGCAGGTGTATGAATAATCTCCGTGTATTCTATGCGCCCGAAATTAGGGTGTGTCCGGAAGTAGGGGGGAATTTACCAAGCCAGGTCTAGCTACGTAATAGGTTCCGCGCCAAGGTAATTACGCAAGATTGTGGTTCAATTATTGCCCTCGAGATCAATAACCGACCGGCCTAAGTTAGTGAAGATGGAAACCCTCAAATCCTACGACCCACTGGCCTACTATGTGAACACACTGGTTGATATCGATCCTGAAGTGGTTCGCGCGCATAAGGAGAAAGACAATGAGGCAAAGAAGGCCTTGCTTTCGGTGGGAAAGAAGAAGCTGGACGTTCACATCTGCGTCAACAAATACTCACACGCCTTCGTTCTGTGTGTACCCGTAGAAACGGACGAAGCGTATCCAGATCTGTTCAAGGAAGACGCCTTGTTCATCCCAGAGCTTATTCTGTGCTGGCGTTTCGAGTTGTGTATCGACAACGAAGAGCTACGAACGTACAAGCTGCGAAAGGTGTTAGGATTGTTCAAGGACATCAAGGGCAGCATCCAGAAGAACTATTACATTGGGAGATACGAGAAGACACCTGTAAAGGGGCTAGAATTCGCTGCCCTGCGCGCAGCACCTCACCGCTACAGTACTCTGATCAGTGACTGCGTTGAGTTTGCCAAAGAGTTCTGTGTAGCACTTCTGAGCTACTGTGAGAATGGACGGCAGCTAGAACCAGTAGTGCATGAGCACATTGAGAAGGCAACAGCCACTGGGCTGAGCGTTGAGCGACTGTCCAGAAAGGTGCAGACCTCAGCCATCATTGGAAATAGTTTTCTGGGTGGAGTGGAGATTAGTAGCTTCATCGGCAGTAAATGGGCCATCCCCGCTGTCATTCTGTTGGCACTGTTCTTTCTGGTCTATCCGGTTATTGTTGCCGTGGTTATAGTGAAGTTCATGTAGGTTATAACTTAATCCCCAAGAACAGTCTCAATCACCTTTTGGCATTCTAAATAATTACTTTCACAACTGTCATAAAAGGTTTGCATTTTTGTACTCCCTATATATTATGTGTCCCATGTTAATTTTAATATAAACCATATGCAGGCAGCTGCAGGTTTCTTGTATAATAATAGAACTAGCTATATAGTATTAGTACAGGTTTGCACATGCATGTAATGCATGTGCAAACCTGTACTAATACAGTACAAACGTGCATAGCAGACTGTCAGTCCTGGTGCAGCTCTACTCTGTATTGCATAAGGCCGAGGTCACCGGCATACACTCTCCCACTCCCTTCATACGTTTCAACCAGCTCATTGTCCGAAGTAGAAGAAACATAGAATGTGGAGGTCATCTCGGTGGTGCATGTCAATGGCTCTGGAGCCTTCGCCTCATGATAAGTCTTAGCAATGTTCGGGTCGGGGTACCAATAGGCCCTCATCTTGGAGTACCAGGTGATGAGAGGAGAGAGAAGGACTGTGGTACGCTCTCGCCACTTGTCACTGAGGATGTTTGCCCTGCGTGGACAGACACACAAGAAGAACCAGAAGAGTAAATCACACATACATAAGCAGCTAAGGCTATAGACTATCTGATACCTTCCAACAAGTCAGAAATGCAGAGGACTGGAAGCATACACACTTGATACATGCAGTGTGAAAGGGGCTGGAGATGTGTACACAGCTATATGCAGATTTTATGTGAAGAACTTCCCCTGGTTCCATGTCCCAATGCTCACCATATGTACTTTCCCAGCAGATAAGCAGTCATGGGGATAGCATAGATGAAAGGCAGCAATACCAACAGCACTATGAGGCCGTGGGTGATGTAACGGTCCTGTTGCTGCAAAATGGCTGCTGTGGCAACAAAGAGGTCCAGTAGGATGAGTGCTTCTACAACATTAATCCACTTCTTCTCATACGGCTTGGAGAGACAGTGCACCACCAACATCACAGCCTCAAAGAACAGCAGGGCGAGCTGTGAGGGAATGGAGAAGAGAGAGGAGTAAAAAGGAAGGAGAGAGAGGAGAGGGGTTACATTAGGTAGAGGAAGAAATGATGGGGGAAAGGACTAGAGGGAGGAGACAGGAAGAGGGGTTGCATGGAGATGGTGGGAAATGGTAAGGGTTAGGGCTTAAGAAGGAGAAGTGAGAGGATATAAAATTCTGAGGATTACACCCCTTTTCAAATGTTAATACGAACATAGAGTCCACACATGAGAAGCAACAGCTCAGGACTCCTCACTTGTACAGCAGTGGAGTAGACTCACCAGTCTGTTTGGCAGAAGGATCACAGGCAGCCACAGAGCAATGAGCACAAAGTAGAGCCGACGGAAGAGGTCCCAAGCAGAGTAGAACCCTCGACGACGCCTCATTCCATTGGACAGTGCATCACTGAAGTGCTTCATTTTCTAAGAGATATGAACAGTGAAGATCATACATACATACATAAATTATACTTGTGTATGGAAATACGTATACTGTGCAGATGATCTAAACTCTCAGCAAAGCCTAAGTGATGCACAGAATCACAAGTTAAGTTCGTGTGCATGCAAAATGCATATAATTGTATACTTTGTACACCAGTGTTGTGTATTGCCATTCTCACTCTGAACTGTTTCAGGTTGATGACTAGAACAAAAATGGGAATGGGAAAGATGACGGTGAAGGTCAACAGAAGTGCCACCACCAGCCAAAACACATGAGGAAGTTGGAAACACATCTCTCCACTGTATCGGTTCAGCTGGGCAGGGAAGGGAGAGGGGAGGGGGACAGAATGGCAAGAAAGCAAGTGAAAGGAACCTGCCACCTCACCCATAGCAGGGAAGGGAGAGGGAAGGGAAGGAGGTGGGAAAATAGATTTTACTTGGATCAGAGAACATGTTGGTGAACAGCACTATCTTGTGTGAATTGGTGGGGAAAGGAAATCCCATTTACTGTGTAATATGCACTATGAATTACATCTATGTACCTCCATCCAAGGTCCACCCACCACCTCAATCTCAGCTCCACCCACCACCTCAATCTCAGCTCTGCCCACCACCTCAATCTCAGCTCCACCCACCACCTCAATCTCAGCCCCGCCCACCACCTCAACCTCAGCTCTGCCCACCACCTAAACCTTAGCTCCACCCACCACCACACCCTTGGCCCCGCCCCCTCACCCACAAGTTCCTTGTGGTTGGAGTGTCAGGTAGGTTGACACAGTTCATGAGCACAAAACTGACATCTGTGATGTACTTGTACACAAACAGGAAGATGAGTGTGATTCCAGAAAGGGTGGAACGCTTGGCCAGACGGCTGATGTAACGGGCACTAGGGGTAAGGAACAAGACAAACAAACAACACAACAACAAGGATGCATGGGGAAGCAATGAAGGCTGTAAACAAACAAACAAGTGAGCAAACTTACCATTCTTCAACTTACAGTAGTATACACACAGACACAGTGCGTGTGCATGCGTGCGTGGGTGCATGCATGTGTGCGCACACTATCTCACCTGATTACAAAGACCAACACAGTGATGAAGGCCAGTGCTGGTGGCACATATCCCAACACTGTCATCCATATTGTCGTGATGTTCTTACTGATACACACTGGGAACGGGAGACTGGTGCCCAGCATATTGGCTATGAAGTCAACCTATGAATACACAGAAAGCATCATGTGACCATCATGTGACTGTAGCACAGTGTGTCAGCTGATTGGTCATGTGATGGTCATGTGACTTACAAAGCCTGTTCCAAGTTCCCTTGCACTGATTGCAGTAGTGAGACGGTACACCAATCCAATTACCTACCAAGATGCATGGAGATAGAAATGAACAAAGTACAATTTATGAATAAACTGTCACACAGAGCCAGTTAGGCTGGCTAGATGAAATGAAATGAGCACTTTTGTCATTTCATGACTGTTTCAAGGTAGACAGAAATACATGGACTCAGATTTGAGGATACTCACTTGTGCAAACAGGAAGAACCCCCTCAGTTCGTTGGGTATCCCAATGTTGAAGTAGAGGACCACCACACAGCCAATGATGGTGGCAACACCTGAGCAGGGGGCAGAGAGGGCAGCAGGTGAGGAGACAGCACTGGGCAGGGCTGACTGCAGTGTGAGGTGAGGGAGGAGGATTGTGGCAGTAACTCACAAATGAACACAAACAGTATAGCACCACCAGCAGAGCACTCCTGAGTGCAGCGTGTGAGGTCCATAGTGATTCCATAGCCTCTGTCGGCATCACACATAGCACAAAGGAATCCTGAGGTATAAGGGTAGGGGGGTCAGTGAGGGCCAAGGTGTTGGGGTGAGAGTATGAGCAGGATGGTATGCAAGTGTGTTGTGTTGCGTTCGTCCATATATAATGGAGTATGTACGAACGTTGTTGATTGCCATGTACAGAAATATTGTACAAATGTTATACATAGTTTCATTCCTGCACTGACCTTCCCTTCCCTCTGCACACTGCTCCTCTGCATGGTCAAACCTCACAAGACAGCCGGGGAGTAAAGACTGTCCACCAGCGGCTGCCTGCCTGGTGCAATCGAGGTACGTCAGAGGTACGACGTTGAAGGAATGCACAGTCTCGTTGAAGAAGAAGCCCACCCAAACACTATCCTATGGAATGAAAAGAAAGTACTGAGTGTACAAGAACAAGATTAGTATTAGACATCCCACCCAGTTAATACTGTAAAACTACTGAAATACTGTAACAAGGTCATCTTTCATGTCACTCATCACCAAAACAGCTGGAATGTGAACCTGACACCAATACAGTGACACTTAAAATGCACTAAAGCAATGAAGGAGACTGGTGTAAGTTAATTAAGGACCAGCAGCACTCTTCAATGTCCCTTATTCCAAAGCTTGCTCTCTATTGCCTACCATACACATTACGTACATACACACTTACAGGTAGCCGAGATCCAAGTACACAAATTAACACGAGGGCATTATACAGTACAGTAAGTACATCAGAAACTTCCCACTCTATCCATGCCTATATGCACACTGCATGTACACACACATGCACACATGCACACATGCACGCATGCACGCATGCACATACACACACACACACACACACACACACACACACACACACACACACACACACACACACACACACACACACACGTGCATACAAACACACGCACACGCATGCACACACACCTGTGTGTAGAAATACTTGTTGTCGCTGGTGCACCTAAGGACCTCAAAGAACTTCTGGTTCTGACACACACAGGTGTCAGTGGAGTTGCTGTAAGTGTATCCCACATGGCACTGAGATATGGCGACAGTACGAGTCTCCCTCAGTGTCTGAAGAGAGTGGAGCGAGTAGAACCCATCACACCTCACTCTGGTGCAAATGTCTGACCATTACACTGGCCATATCAGACAGTCCTCACTGTAACACATGCAGTGAAGTACAGCATATTTCAGTGTTGTAACACAGAGAGGATCACTACAGTGGTGCATGTACATGTGGTTGCAGTAGGTGCACATGAAGTGGAGAACCACAACACACAGACCGCCATCCAATCATAACTGCATGCATTGCTCTCTGCCCTTACCGTTTGCTGGACAGTAAATGTGATGTTGACCTCCAGCGAACAAAGTCGTCCCTCTTGTTGAGCGAGAGAGCACTTCTTCATCAACTCCCTCCCAAGGCCTTCTCCACCAACACGGAAGACAAATGCACCACCTTCAGAGGTAGTGGAGCCAAGGGACTAAACATGATGAGAAGAAAGCAGTGGAGAGAATGTGCTTTGTATATAGGACTACCACCATCTAACACAATTTCACACACATCATTCATGTACAAACACAGAGACTCTCATCACACACACTTCACTCTCACAACATCTCTTGGTTAACCATTCACACCCACCCACCAATACATCCACAGGTCACCAAACCACCATCACTGTGATCACACACACACACACACACACACACACACACACACACACACACACGCACACATCACACACTCACCGGCACATTCAGGTCTGACTGGGTGACGAACACGGCACTTGCACGTGCTCCAACAGCATCAAACGCCTGGATGTCAAACTCCACTCTATCCCCTAAGGCCACATAAAGGACCTAATGTGTGGAGAAGGTCCACATGGTCCCCAAACTGCCACAAAATATCCATAACTGTATGAAGAGTGAAACTGCTGGGTCAAGTCTTCCAGCTGGTTACAATGTACAGTAAAATGGAGCCAGTACAGTTAAGAGTAGTACTATCTGGTAGCAGAAATGGTATTTAGCCGAATGGTTCTAAAAATCTAGAGGGCTTCTCAGTAGTATCTGAAACAACCTAAATTGCGAGAAACATTCCTTCCCTGATACTGTAGAGGTTCATTGCTGCATGGTGTATTGTTGCTAGAAGGGGGGAATTACTGGAGCAGATCACAGCAGGAAACATTAATTCAATAGAACAAGACGTTTCGATCCGAAGATCTTCATCAGTTGTATCCCTTCCCTGTTGGCCGAAGGTGTAGGAGTTAATCCCTAGTTGGTAAGACTACTTCTGCAAAATGTGCACAGAATAAACATACACTACTCTATGTTCGGAGCCATTGCCCATATACAGTATGCATTGTTCTGTAAAGGGGTTCAGCTAGGGTTAGGATCTGTTGCCTCGGAGGATCATCACACTTTTCTGCAAGGGGTTGTATAGTAACATTTGTATCCTAGTGCTGTCTGCATACCTACCTCCGGGTCTATGGTGATTCGAACCAAACCAGTTGAGAGTCGTTTGTTGATCTGGTTCACATCTGTGACTCTGTTGCCATTCTCATCCCTGTGTGTGTGTGTGTGTGTGTGTGTGTGTGTGTGTGTGTGTGTGTGTGTGTGTGTGTGTGTGTGTGTGTGGGTGTGTGTGTGTGCAGATATACATACATAAGTAAATGTCAAAATGGTTGCACAGTCAACAAGGGCAACAGTACAAAATGCAATGATACCACGATTGTCCAATTATTTGTGCCTGTATTGTGGATGTGCATGCATGTGCCAGAGCACACACACACACACACACACACACACACACACACACACACACACACACACACGCAACACACACACACACACACACACACACACACACACACACACACACACACACACACATACACAGGAGGCTCACAAGTAGTGAAAGGGTGAATTGTAGTCAGGTGGTGTATTGAAGATAGAGGTGCTGTTTGGGTATGCTGTAATATTGACATCTTCACCAAGGTAGGAGCAATCTGTGAAATCGGATCCATAGATATCATCACCAAGGTGAAGAGCGGCCTCGTTGCCTCGAAACAAGAATGTAACATTCTGAAGAGATGAACAAGAACCTCATTACTACATACTTTGCCAAGAGAGGCTATCAACATTGAGTGAAACAAAACAACCAGATGGTCTTCACTAATATATGGTAACGCCATGCTATTGTACACACCACATCTGTATCTATACCATGCACAATGTCATGGGCCCATATTAAGAGCCCTGGAAGCTGCTATCAGGAGCCTAACCTCCCACTCATCTGGTGAAGCGTCCACTCCTGATGCTCCGTTGTACTGAATGAAACATCTTCGGTTCAGTAATATGAAACCATAGGTCAGGTCGGGTTTTGAGGCAAAAATGGCTCCCCCGGCCTGAAGTGCCTCATTATTTAGAAAGCACAAGGATGACCCTTCGCTGGCAAACATCTACACACGTGTTTGTGAAACAGTTAAGATTGCATCAGAAGTAGAAGTACAAACATGTATGTACATGTGTGTGTGGTAGTTAGGCGGAGGGGAGAGGAAGGAGAGTGATGGAGCGGTGGTGAAGGAGAGAGAGAGAGAAAGGTACTCATTAGAGGAAAAAGAACATGCATGCCATAGCAACCACCAATCAAATTACAAAATTCCTTCTCTTCCTCATACACGTGCAAGAAGCAAAAAAGGAGATGTTTACAGCTTTGTCCTCACCACAGCTCTGTCAATAAGCTTAAGCCCCCCACCATGAAGTGCAATGTTGTCCCTAAAGACCACTTGTCCTTCAACATTCAGGATGCCCTGGTTGACACTCAGTCCTCCACCGTTGTTGGAAGAGAACACCAGTGTGCCAGACATAGTGACAACAACATGGTAAGTGTAAACTGGTGGTACATTAATAGTTTGGCGTTGGCTGTCCAAGAGCCCAGTGTTTCCAAGAAACCAACTGAAGTATATACACAAGAAGAGAACAAAAAATATACGTACACACACACATGCACACAAAGCTAAGAACTAGTTACTACTGACATTCATTACCCCAGCCACCACACACATGCATACACACACACACACACACACACACATACACAGGGGGTTTGAGACTGTCCAACGTACAGCCACATGACACAACTGACACGATTAACCAACCATAACAACATACTTGTAACATTTAACCACATGCCAATGTACTTTAACAGTATACATATGCATCCTAACAAATTTGTCTACAGCCATTTACCCCAGTTATCTCACCAGTCGGTAAGCTGTAGCCATGTTCGAGCCATGGTGAAGTTAGCAAAGTTCAACACAGCAATCACGCCGCCCTCAAAGCGTCCTGTGTTGGCCTCGAAAGTGTTGTTCTGGCAGTAATAGAAGGTCTGGAGAAGACATGTGAAGCCGATAAAGCCTGAACCGATGCCAGCAGCATTCCTCCTGAACACCGAGTCATAGATGGAAATGGTGAGTACATCAAACTCATTTTCTTGTCCATCTGTCTGTACATGAAGCCCTCCACCAACACACATCTCATCTTCACATCTGTTGTCCTCCAATAACGTATTCCAGAGTGTGACGCTGTAATCTTTAGTAAATCGTGCTCCTGAATAAGAGATTGCTCCTGCCGCTGTTTCCGCACTGTTCCCAATAAACTCTGAGTCTTTGATGCACATGTGAGAGTTGGATGCATTCACCAGCTTCACTGCCATTGCCCCTCCACGCCCCAGGGGCCGAAGACGCTCTGGTATAGAGTCATTCTTTAAATTGGGGTGAGCAGAGTTGTTCAGAAACATGTTTTGCCACACAAACAAGTGCATAGGTCTGTTTGACACAGTCATCGATATTGCTCCTGCTGTTCGCACACTGGAGAAAAAGAACAGCTCTCTTTCAATTCTTGTACATGGAAATTGTGTAACGTTGTCATTTAGCTGTGCCAGTCGGTTATCACGGAAGGTGTTTCGCACCAGGTATGCATTACCAATGTCAAGTGCCAGAATGGGAGATGCCAGATTTTCCTCAAAGATGCAGTCTTCAATGATCAGATCAGACACATCTTCCAAGAAGAATGCAACGGGGATGGGTCCACATCTGGCGAATGTGATGTTTGAGATCCATAGCATTCTGCTTCTCTGCAGGTCCACTCCGTCAAAGCTACAGGGGAGGTCCGCGTTGGGGAACTTGGTGCAAGTGATGAAGGTGGTGGACGGATCCAGACCTCGGATACGGATATAGGACGAATCCGTTATCAGAAGACGGAAAGGCAACTGGTGTTCTCCCGGGAGGAGGGTGACACTGATGTTCTGCGCTCTTCCTGCCGTGGTACTATTTTCTTGCTCCACTGCATAGTTTATCGTCTTGCAGGGAGCACTGCCGTCACTGCTGGTCAGACAAGCGGTGCTATCCACACCTACTGAGGGGTCGACGTATCGTGAGATGGAAAATCCCCGAGTTTCCAGCCCGTCACGCAGCTGTTCGTAATCACCTTGAAGCTCGCCGCACTTTTCCTTCCCGAATTCAGGCGAGGTTCCCGTCGCCCACAGAGGGTAACAGATGAGAAGCCATACCACTGCTCCACAGGCCTTTCTCACAGCCTTCATCTTATCAATTTATTGTGCATGGTTTGTAAAATGGCGCGTTCATGAATTAAGCATTATGCTAATTAGACTTATAGTATATACGCACATCTACGTATACGTGCAAGGGGCCTATATATGCAATGAGTGGTAATCGTGAAATCGAAGTAGAGTACGTACATGAAATGCAGTCATAAGATGGCACATTTAAAGTGCTGAACTGCTATATAATATATATAGCTATTCCAGCCATGGCTCTTCTATGAAGTATTATATACCACCCAAGATTACACCATAGCCAATTGTATTGCATTGTCTTTCAGTAATTATATGAGCACACAAAGAAGGAAAATGGAGATAAACAGAGATTACAATTCTTAAGAGTATTTTTTGTGTGTACTTGACATGTACTTGACATGCCCATAGCATGTAAATAAAGGACAATAACTACACTTATGCACACATTGCATACATGTGCAAACATGTAATAATATAGCTATAGTACAAAAGTAGTTGACTGTCAGTCTTGGTGTATCTCCACCCTGTAATTTAGCTGTTCAGGGCCACCAGTGTTCGCTCTGCCCACATCAAACGATTGGTTTGTTGACAAGGAATGGTCCAAAGGACTGGGTAAGTAGAAGGTAGTGGTCTGTTGGTTGCTCAACTCTTTTGGCTCCGGAGCCTTGTATTTTGGGGCTTTCATGTTGGAAACCCAGTAAGCCTTTACCTTGGAGTACCAGGTGATGAGAGGGGAGAGACGGACAGAGATTCGCTCTCTCCACTTGTCATTCAGACAGTTCTTCCTGCACGGAGGCACACAAACATGCAGGGTGGTAGAACATGTGGAGCAAACAATTCACAACTATATTGTATACCACAACATATCACAGTTCAGTCTCTTCCCTAAGTGCCCAACACAAGGCTACAGTAAATAATAACAAAAAAGCAAGACCTCGCCAATCCAGTCTGCCTGCATGTAGAGTGCAATGGTGCAGAGAATCCTTGCACAACAACAAAACTACAACGACTGAGCTACTTGGCAGCAGAGTGGAATTCAATGAATTCATAGCAACCAGTGAATGACATACGGGGAAAGAGGGAAGAGGCCCACACATGCATAAAATGAATTTCCCAATGCTCACCATAAGTACCTCCCCAGCAGATAAGCAGTCATGGGGATAGCATAGATGAAAGGCAGCAATACCAACAGCACTATGAGGCCGTGAGTGATGTAACGATCCTGTTGCTGCAAAATGGCTGCCGTGGCAACAAAGAGGTCCAGTAGGATGAGTGCTTCTACAACATTAATCCACTTCGCCTCATACGGCTTGGAGAGACAGTGCACCACCAACATCACAACCTCAAAGAATAGCAGGGCGAGCTGTGGGGGAAGGGAGAAGGAGGGGATGGAAGATGGGTTGTAGGACAGGGTCGGATGGTGATAAGGAACAGAGAGGGAGAGGGAGAAGTGGGAGTTAAGAAGTTCAGAGGGTAGCTCAAACAGCAAGTTCATCACTGTATACCAGCTATCAGCCTCGTTCCCAGACCATCCACGTTAATTAGTGCGTGGGCAGAAAGGATGGCCTGGGCACCACTGCTCCCGCCCCCCCCAAAACTAGGGGGAGAGGGGTGCCGGTAAACATTGTTTATGTTTCCGTAAATCTATGTGCAGAAGAGTAGGTGAACCATGAATGGCCAGCAGGGAAACGCTGAGAACAGTCGGAACCGGTCCAGCTTGGGTAGAAAATTACCAACGTTATAACATCGGTAACTATAGTCTATAGTCAGTTTGCTAAGATGCTTCGATTTGCCATGCCAGTGATTTCAGACACTTCGCACAGAACTGACAAAAGCAATCTCGCTAACGTCGTCTGGATCTAATACAGTTTGCAGTAAGGCTGTAAGCCGACTATTGCATACATGTGAGGCTGTCTGACTCTCGGTCACATTCCAAAATAGTATTTCTCTGCTATTGTAAGCTGAGCCATTCTGCCCAAGCCTACTAGTAGTCTCGCATTGCCAGACCCATTACTGCCTCTATTTTTCTAATTATGATGTCATAATTAGAAAAATGGAGGCAGGAATGGGTCTGGCTACGTGAGACTAGCCTGCTAGCTGCTACGTATACAAGTGGAAATGAATATCCGCAGCAAGGAAGCTTCCAGAAGCCACGCTCTTTGCGATAGCCTTGCCCTACGTTGTCTCTAAGGCAAGGTACGTAGGCAAACAACTTAAGCTGAAGCTCTTACAAGCTAGTTTTTTGCTGGAAAATATTCGTGCATGCGCAAAAAGTGGTTTCCAGACCGTCTTTTCCACCCCCGCACTAATTAAGATGGCCTGGGAACGACACTAACCAACTATAGGAATTTCAAAACAGATGAGAATTCCACACATGCACAGCTGTAAACAGTGGAGTAGACTCACCAGTCTGTTTGGCAGAAGGATCACAGGCAGCCACACAGCAATGAGCACAAAGTAGAGCCGACGGAAGAGGTCCCAAGCAGAGTAGAACCCTCGACGACGCCTCATTCCATTGGAGAGAGCGTCACTGAAGTGCTTCATTTTCTGAGAGGTACACGCAACGAGATCAGTGAATGACTTAAGTAGCCACAAGTTGGGAAGTTGAATGCTTCATGTTTTCACAGAACTACTCAGTAGATAAGTTGTTTATACTCCCAAGAAAGATCAAATACTGTTAATTCTCAAATCTAGTCTACATTAGTAATTAAATTAAATTCTATCAAAGTAATTAGTGTATGGAAGGAAGGAAGGAGAGGAAGAGGGCGGCCAAGGAAAAGGAAAAGATGGAATGATCATTTTAGGCAATGGCATGTTAACGATATTATAGGTATGAAACTATCAAAGTAATTAGTGTACACCAATTTACATTGGGTAATACCGTTGTTGACCAAGCATACAGCATGCCATTCTGCATTCTTACTCTGAACTGTTTCAGGTTGATGACTAGAACAACAATGGGAATGGGAAAGATGATGGTGAAGGTCAACAGAAGTGCCACCACCAGCCAAAACACATGAGGAAGTTGGAAACACATATCTCCACTGTATCGGTTCAGCTGGGCAGAAGAGAGAGGGGAGGGGGACAGAACGGCAAGGAAGAATGTGGAAGGAACTCACCATCTCACTCATAGCTCTGCTTACCGCCTCAGCCTTAGCTCCACCCACTGCCACACTCTTAGCTCTACCCACCACCACACCCTTAGCCCCACCCCCTCACCCACAAGTTCCTTGTGGTTGGAGTATCAGGTAAGCTGACACAGTTCATGAGCACAAAACTGACATCTGTGATGTACTTGTACACAAACAGGAAGATGAGTGTGATTCCAGAAAGGGTGGAACGCTTGGCCAGACGGCTGACGTAACGGGCACTAGTGGAAAGGAACAAGACAAACAAATGACAAACAACAAGGATGCATGGGGAAGCAATGAAGGCTGTAATGTGTGCATGAGTAAGTGTTTACATGTGTGTTTGTGTGTGTGTGTGCGTGCGTGCGCATGCGCGCGTGTGTGTGTGGGTGTGTGTGTGTCTGTGTGTGTGTGTGTGTGTTTGTGTATGCACACTACCTCACCTGATGACAAAGACCAACACAGTGATGAAGGCCAGTGCTGGTGGCACATATCCCAACACTGTCATCCATATTGTCGTGATGGCAGGACTGATGCACACTGGGAACGGGAGACTAGTGCCCAGCATATTGGCTATGAAGTCAACCTATCAGCACACAGACAATGTCATGTGACCATCATGTGACTGTAGCATAGTTTATCAGCTGATCAGATCATGTGACTTACAAAGCCTGTTCCAAGTTCACTTGCAGTGATGGCGTTAGTGTGACGGTACACCAATCCAATTACCTGACAAAGATGGAGATAAAAATGTATGAACTACATACCATTTTACAAATGAACTTGCACAGAGAGCCAGTCAAGAATGAAATGAGAGCGTTGTCATTTCATGACAGATTCAAGGTACGTAAGTAAGACAAAAAGGTTTAGTACACATGGAGTTGACTGTAGGAAATACTCACTTGTGCAAACAGGAAGAACCCCCTCAGTTCGTTGGGTATCCCAATGTTGAAGTAGAGGACCACCACACAGCCAATGATGGTGGCAACACCTGAGCAGGGGACAGAGAGGGCAGGAGGTGAGGAGACAGCACTGGGCAGGGCTGGCTGCAGTGTGAGGTGAGGGAGGGGGATTGTGGCAGTCACTCACAAATGAGCACAAACAGTATAGCACCACCAGCAGAGCACTCCTGAGTGCAGCGTGTGAGGTCCATAGTGATTCCATAGTCTCTGTCAGCATCACACATAGCACAAAGGGGTCCTGAGGTATAAGGGTAGGGGGTCAGTGAAGATAATTGGGGTGATGTGTTGTGTTCGTCCACATGCAAGAGAGTACATAGTTCATTGACACAGAAATTTACACAACCATTTTTAATTGTAGCTTCAATGCTAAACTGACCTTCCCTTCCCTCTGCACACTGCTCCTCTGCATGGTCAAACCTTACAAGACAGCCAAGAAGGGAAGATTGCCCACCAGCAGCTGCCTGTCTGTTGCAATTGAGGTACGTCAGAGGTACATTATAGAAGTCGAACACAGTGTCGTTGAGGAAGATGCCCACCCAAACACCTTCCTGTGTAATGGAAAGAAGGCAACTGAGTGTAGATGAACAATATATTGCCACTAGACCAGAGCATAACATCCACCCAGTTCACCTACCACACACATTTTGCACACACCTAGAGGCAGTTTAGATCCAAGTACAGCACAAGCATGAGGGCATTGTACAGTATTACATACCGTGTCAGCTCTAGAAATTCGTGGCCCCTAGTGCAGCGAAAATTTCATCTTTTGAGGCAATTAGAGTTAGAATGGAATAGACTGTTATTTAGAGTTTCGGACGAAACATTAGAGCAAGGACAAAACATTAGAGCACTTTTCAGTAGGGGCGTGAGAGAGCAAGAGTAAGAGCTTCCGTCCGAACGAGAAGGATCTGGAGATGATTCACGATCGCTGAACTCCATTGTCGCACCAAAAGGAAAATGAAAGACATACACAGCGTTGAGAAGGCTTATAGACGAATGGAATAATGCCAGAAGGACATAGACAACAGCAAGCGTTGTTGGCTTTGTTCCTAGGCTTTGTTCCTTGGCTGTTGCAGCCATGTTGCAGGCATTTCCAACAAATATTTAGAACACTTCTTGTTCATGACGAAAATTAGAGGCTAATGGCGGAAATTAGAGAGACAGGAAACTGTCACAATTAGAGTACACTTGAGCAGATGTTTTTCCCTAACAAAAATTAGAAAGACAATTTTTTTTAGAGCAGATCTGGTACATTAGAAAATTTCCACTTGTACACTCTATCCATGCTTATATGTTTACACACACACACATGCATGCACACACACCTGTGTGTAGAAATACTTGTTGTCGCTGGTGCACCTAAGGACCTCATAGAACTTCTGGCTCTGACACACACAGGTGTCAGTGGAGTTGTCGTAAGCGTATCCCACATGGCACTGAGAGATGGCGACAGTACGAGTCTCTCTCAGTGTCTGAAGAGAGTGGAGCGAGAAGAACTCATCTAACCTCGCTCCAGTACAAGTGGCTGCCTTATACACTGATCAATTTAAACAGTCTTCACTGTAACAGTGAAGTACAGAATATTTGCTGTGGTGTAACCCAAAAAGGATCACTGTGTGGTGTGGTGTGGTGTGGTGACAGTTGGCGCACACGAAGTGGAGAACCACAACACACAGATCTCCAATCATAACTGCATGCATTGCTCTCTGCCCTTACCGTTTGCTGGACGATAAATGTAATGTCGACCTCCAGTGAACATAGCCATCCCTCTTGTTGAGCGAGAGAGCACTTTTTCATCAACTCCCTCCCAAGGCCTTCTCCACGAACATGAAAAACAAATGCACCACCATCAGTGGTAGTGGAGCCCAGGGACTAAACATGATGAGAAGAAAAAAGTGAAAAAATGCATTTTGTATGTAGTAGTTACTACACGCCTTCGATGACGTACGGCATTTACTGCACGAGACCCGAGGGCGAGTGCAGTAAATATGCCGTACATCATCGAAGGTGTGTAGTAAGTGATTTACCAAAAATAAGCGCCCGCAATTGGAATTTTAGTGCGTCTTGCTGGGGAGCTGCGTTGGAACTGGTGGTAATCTCACCGTAGGACAAGGCTGAAGTTGCTTCGTATCCTCTCCACGCCGCCCCAGCAGTACTTTCGAGTGCTGCGCAATGGTGTCGCCGACTTCTGTTCCTGCGCACTCTCAGACCAGGAACATTCAGTGCGCGCAGATCTGTGGCCGCAGTACCCAATGAAGTGAGTGACGAATACGCGGAGACGTCACAAAGGCTTTGATGCTTTGCTTTGGCTCAGCTGGATTGCACGTGCTCGGAAAGCTTAGCTCAGCCCACAACAGAAGCAAAGCGGTGAGCAATGGATGCAATGTATTGGCGCCGATTGCGTGTCGAATCATTTCCCAGGAGTAAATGCATCCTTAGGGAAAGCGTGTACATGTGCACGCTCCTCTTTCATGAGCTACCCACTTCTCCAGAAGTTGGTACATGAAACTTCATGGCTAAATTGATTCTCATGACCTTTCTGCTCTTTGTTTACTTTACGAAGGTGTTAAGGGGCGCTAAAAGGTGTTTGTGGCTTTCATACCATTTACTGCACTGCAGTATTCTGCTACTGCATCAGCGGTGCCTTTGAAGTATGAGGTCATCATTTGGTAAATATGTAGTACTGCCACCATCTAGCACACTTTCTTATATCACACATGATCTACAAACGCAGAGGTTCACATCACACAGACAAACATCCACACCTACCCACCCACATACACATCCACCGATCACCAAATCGCATCACTCACCCATGAATACAACCCACAGGTCATGCACATACTCACCGACACATTCAGCTCTGTCTGGGTGACAAACACGGCACTTGTATTTCCTCCCACAGCATCAAACGCCTGGATGGCAAACTCCACTCTATCCCCTAAGGCCACACGAAGGTCGACCTACAGTAATATGTGGAGAAGGTCCACATGGGGCCCTAAATTGCAATGAAATATCTGTAAATGCATGAAGGGGTTGCCAGTGTCAATCCATAACTGAAAAGTCTTCCAGCCGGTTCCAATGCACGGTGGAAAGGAGCCAGCACAGTTAGGAATAGTGCTATGTGTTTATACTCTGAAATGGTAGCAGAATAGTTCTAAAATCTGGAGGGTTTTCAGAACCTTGTTCATCATAGCCTGAACCAACCCACATCACAGGAAACATTGCTAACTGTTGGCCAAAGGTGAAGAAGTCAGTCCCTAATCGGAAACACCACTTCTGCAGAAGCCACTAGCTAGTGGGACTAATCTGTGCATAGAGCGCAAGTACACTATTCTAAGTGTACAATGGCCTGCAGTGGCTTCAGATAAGTATAGGGTTTAGAATTCGTTGCCCACAGAGGACAACCATCCTTTTCAACATCGGATGCTGTGTGTGTGTGTGTGCCAACCTGCGGGTCTATGCTGATTCGAACCAAACCAGTTGAGAGTCGTTTGTTGATCAGATCTACCTCTGTGACTCTGTTGCCACCCACATCTCTGCATGAGTGTGTGTGTGTGTGTGTGTGTGTGTGTGTGTGTGTGTGTGTGTGTGTGTGTGTGTGTGTGTGTGTGTGTGTGTGTGTGTGTGTGTGTGTGTGTGTGTGTGTGTGTGTGTGTGTGTGTGTGTGTGTGTGTGTAATGGTATACATATACGTAGGTAAACATTAACATGGGTTGCACGGTCAACAAAGGAAACAGCGAAAAATGCAATGATACCACAATTAATTGATTCCAATTATTGGTGCCTGTTTTGGATTGGATTGGAAATCTTATTTAAACTGGGAAGACCTTTAGCCTAAAGGCTACTTCTCAAGGCACCCAGACACAAAGAGAAAGAAAATAAGGACAAGGACAAGACAATAAACAATGAATAAGGGAGGTGACAAGCATAGCTGTTCACCTGTATTGTGGATGTACATGCCAGAGCACACACACACAACACACACACACACACACACACACACACACACACACACACACACACAGACACACATGCACACACCCCACACCCGCCCATACACACCCATGCAGCCTCCCCCCACACACAGGAGGCTCACAAGTAGTGAAAGGGTGAATTGTAGTCAGATGGTGTATTGAAGATAGAGGTGCTGTTTGGGTATGCTGTAATGTTGACATCTTCACCAAGGTAGGAGCAATCTGTGAAATCGGATCCATAGATGTCATCACCAAGGTGAAGAGTGGCCTCATTGCCTTGAAACAAGAATGTAATGTTCTGAAGAGATGAACAAGAACCTCATTATTAAATACTTTGCCAAGAGAGGCTAGTATACAATTTTTACAATAAATGTGCTGTTTACCACTTCACTGGGCTCCCTGGAAAGTAGCCATTTGATACACATTGAAAAGTACAAAAAATAGGATTGTTTGTACAAGAGTGACATTCACTACTCTTCACTAATATGGTAACACATATTACTCATTATTGACACCACATCTGTATCAATACCATGCACACATAGTGTCAGTCTAACCTCCCACTCATCTGGTGAAACGTCCACTCCTGATGCTCCATTGTACTGAATGAAACATCTTCGGTTCAGCAAAATGAAACCATAGCTCAGGGAAGGTTTTGAGGCAAAAATGGCTCCCCCGGCCTGAAGTGCCCTGTTGTTTAGAAAGCACAAGGATGACCCTTCGCTGACAAACACCTACATACACATGTTTGCAAAGCAGTTAAGAATGTGTTAGCAGAAAGTGCAGAAGAGGAAAGTACATACATGTGTGTATGGTGGTGTGGAGGAGGGAAGGGAAGGAGGGTGATAGAGAGCAGGTAAAGGAGAGAGGGAGAGGGGTATTTATTAGTGGTAAGAAAATATGCACAGCATAACAAGTGCCAACCAAGTCACAGAAGTCCATCTATTCCTCCATCCACCACATGCAAGCAAAAAAGGAGGTGTTTACAGCTTTGTCCTCACCTCAGCTCTGTCAATAAGCTTAAGCCCCCCACCATGAAGCGCAATGTTGTCCCTAAAGACCACTTGTCCTTCAACATTCAGGATGCCCTGGTTGACACTCAGTCCTCCACCGTTGTTGGAGGAGAACACCAGTGTGCCGGACATGGTGACAACAACGTGGTAAGTGTAAACTGGTGGTACGTTACGGCTGACTGAGAATCCAGAGTTCCCAAGAAACCAGCTAGTGCACATACAGAGCAAGAACAACACACAGTACATAGACAACACACACGCGCGCGTGCATGCACACACACACACACAAATTAGTATTAGTACTAGTTTACAGTAATCTTATTACACTAAGTACTTGTACATGCACTCACAACAACAGTGATTGTGCACCATCAACAAACAAACATGTAAACAATCCCCACCATCAACAAACATGAATACGCACCTCACCCACCATCCCAATGTATTTGAACATGACACAAATTATCTCACCAGTCAGTAAGCCACAGCCGCGTTCGAGCCATGGTGAAGTTAGCAAAGTTCAACACGGCAATCACGCCGCCCTCAAAGCGTCCGGTGTTGGCCTCAAATGTGGTATTCAGGCAGTAATAGAAACTCTGACTAGTAGCTGTGAATCCAACAAAGCCTGAACCGATTCCTGCAGCATTTCTCCTGAACACCGAGTCATAGATGGACACAACATTCACATCAAATTCATTTTCTTGTGCATCCGTCTGGAAGTGAAGCGCTCCAGCAACACACATCTCATCTTCACATCTGTTGTCCTCCAACAATGTATTCCAGAGTGTGATACTGAAATTTGTACTCAATCGGGCTCCTGAATAAGAGATTGCTCCTGCCGCTGTTTCCGCACTGTTCCCAATAAACTCTGAGTCTTTGATGCACATGTGAGAGTTGGATGCATTCACCAGCTTCACTGCCATTGCCCCTCCACGCCCCAGGGGCTTAAGACGCGCTGGCAAAGGATCATTCTTTAAATTGGGGTGAGCAGAGTTGTTCAGAAACATGTTTTGCCACACAAACAAGTGCACAGGACTGTTTGATACAGTCATCGATATTGCTCCTGCTGTTCGCACACTGGAGAAAAAGAACAGCTCTCTTTCAATTCTTGTACATGGAAATTGTGTAACGTTGTCATTTAGCTGTGCCAGTCGGTTATCACGGAAGGTGTTTCGCACCAGGTATGCATTACCAATGTCACGTGCCAAAATGGGAGATGCCAGATTTCCCTCAAAGATGCAGTCTTCAATGATCAGATCAGACACATCTTCCAAGAAGAATGCTACAGTGATGGGCCCACATCTGGTGAATGTGATGTTTGAGATCCATAGCATTCTGCTTCTCTGGAGGTCCACTCCGTCAAAACTACAGGGGAGGTCCATGTTGGGGAACTTGGTGCAAGTGATGAAGGTGGTGGACGGATCAAGACCTCGGATACGAATATAGGACGAATTCGTTATCTGAAGACGGAAAGGCAAGTGGTGTTCTCCCGGGAGGAGGGTGACACTGATGTTCCCCGCTCTTCCTGCCGTTGTACCATTTTCTTGCTCCACTGCATAGTTTATCGTCTTGCAGGGAGCACTGCCGTCACTGCTCATCAGACAAGCGGTGCTATCCACACCAACTGAGGGCTCGACGTATCGTGAGATGGAAAATCCCCGAGCTTCCAGCCCGTCACGCAGCTGTTCGTAATCATTTTGAAGCTCGCCGCACTTTTCCTTCCCGAATTCAGGCGCGGTTCCCGTCGCGCACAGAGGATAACAGATGAGAAGCCATACCACTGCTCCGCAGGCCCTTCTCACAGCCTTCATCTTACCTATTTTGGTGGCTATATAAAATGGCGCAATAAACATTATGCTAATAAATAGCTTTACGCAATGAGTGGTAGTCTTTACCTAGCTAGAGTACATACAGGGTAGAGGGTAACAGTGACATTAGGCTGCATATTTAAAGTGCTGAGCTGCTATATTTATTCCAGCCATGGCTCTTCTATGAAAATTATATATACCACCCAGAGATTACTTTACTTGTATTGCATTGTCTTTCGGTAAAATATAAGTACAAAAAGAAGAAAAATAGAAATAGAACAGAGATTACAACTCTTGACAGCATTTCTTGTTTCAAGTATGCATAACCTATACTTGACGTGCCCATAGCATGTAAATAAAGGACACTCTTATGCACACATTACATGCATGTGCAAACATGTAATAATACACGGTACAAAAGTAGTTGACTGTCAGTCTTGGTGTATCTCCACCCTGTAATTTAGCTGTTCAGGGTCACCAGTGTTCGCTCTGCCCACATCAAACGATTTGTTTGTTGACAAGGAATGGTCCAAAGGACTGGGTAAGTAGAAGGTAGTGGTCTGTTGGTTACTCAACTCTTTTGGCTCCGGAGCCTTGTATTTTGGGGCTTTCATGTTGGAAACCCAGTAAGCCTTTACCTTGGAGTACCAGGTGATGAGAGGGGAGAGACGGACAGAGATTCGCTCTCGCCACTTGTCATTCAGACAGTTCTTCCTGCACGGAGGCACACAAACATGCAGGGTGATAGAACATGTGGAGCAAACAATTCACAACCATATTGTATACCACAACATATCACAGTTCAGTCTCTTCCCTAAGTGCCCAACACAAGGCTACAGTAAATAATAACAAAACAGCAAGACCTCGCTAATCCAGTCTGCCTGCATGTAGAGTGCAATGGTGCAGAGAATACTTGCACAACAACTGGACTATAACGACTGAGCTACTTGGCAGCAGAGTGGAATTCAATGAATGCATAGTAACAAGTGAATGACATACGGGGAAAGAGGGAAGAGGCCCACACATGTATAAATGAATGCCTTCCATTTCCCAATGCTCACCATAAGTACCTCCCCAGCAGATAAGCAGTCATGGGGATAGCATAGATGAAAGGCAGCAATACCAACAGCACTATGAGGCCGTGGGTGATGTAACGGTCCTGTTGCTGCAAAATGGCTGCCGTGGCAACAAAGAGGTCCAGTAGGATGAGTGCTTCTACAACATTAATCCACTTCGCCTCATACGGCTTGGAGAGACAGTGCACCACCAACATCACAACCTCAAAGAATAGCAGGGCGAGCTGTGAGAAAGGGAGAAGAGAGGAGAAGGAAGATGGGTTGTAAGACAGGGTTGGATGATGATAAGGAACAGAGAGGGAGAGGGAGAAATGAGAGTTACGAAATCGATGTGCAGAAGAGTAGGTTAACCATGAATGGCCAGCAGGGAAATGCTGAGAACAGTCAGAACCAGCTTGGGTAGAAAATTACTGATGTTAGTCAGTTCGCTAAAATGCTTCAATTTGCCATGCCAGTGATTTTCAGACACTGCGCACGGGACTAATGGGAGGAAAGCAGTCTCGCTAACGTCGTCTGGATCTAATACAGTTTGCGGTAAGGCTGTGAGCCAACTATTGCATACATGTGAGGCTGTCTGACTCTCTATCACAATCCAAAATAGTATTTCTCTGCTATTGTAAGCTGAGCCATTCTGCCCCAGCCTACTAGTAGTCTCGCATAGCCAGACCCATTACTGCCTCCATTTTTCAAATTATGATGTCATAGTTAGAAAAATGGAGGCAGGAATGGGTCTGGCTACGTGAGACTAGCCTGCTAGCTGCTTAGTCAGGCGTCGCGTGACCCCTCCTCGCGGAAGGATTAGGTTAAGTCTAATACATTGACTTGTGTAGCACGCCACAATGGTTGCGTGCCCAATCAGATTGCAGTAAAGGTTTAAAATATTTATTGCTCGCATGTCCGCAAATGGCAGCAGACCAGAGCATAGACCTGAGAGTGTTATATGCTGCGACGGAAGCCATCCAGCGCCTTGGTTATTCTACCATGAGCCAGAGCAACTTCAGGTTGCGTCTGGCATCGTTTCTGGGAGGGATGCTTTCGCTGCTTTGCTGACCGGCTTCGGCAAGAGCCTGTGCTACGCGTGCCCGCCAACAGTGTTCCGCCTGGTGTTGCCGGTCAAAAGGGCATCGATAGTCCTTGCTGTCACTCTTTTGACAGCTATTATGAAAGATCAGGTAAGTGTCGCAAGCCATCACGTGTACTTGCGGCCACAAGCGAGGCATAATGTTGTGCAATAATTACATTCCACAGCGCATAATTGCATTTCGCGTGGACAAGTTAATGTATTAGACTTAACCTGACCCTTCCATGAGAAGGGGTCACACGACGCCTGACTACTAGCTGCTACGTATACGGGTGTAAATGAATATGAGTGAGGAAGCTTCCAGAAGCCATGCTCTTTGCAACAGCCTTGCCATATGTTTTCTCTAAGGCAAGGTAGGCAAACAACTTAAGCTGAAGCTCTTACAAGCTAGTTTTTTGCTGGAAAATATTCGTGCATGCGCAAAAAGTGGTTTCCAGACCGTCTTTTCCACCCCCACACTAATTAAGATGGCCTGGGAACGACACTAACCAACTATAGAAATTTCAAAACAGATGAGAATTCTGCACATGCACAGCTGTAAACAGTGGAGTAGACTCACCAGTCTGTTTGGCAGAAGGATCACAGGCAACCACACAGCAATGAGCACAAAGTAGAACCGACGGAAGAGGTCCCAAGCAGAGTAGAACCCTCGACGACGCCCCATTCCATTGGAGAGAGCGTCACTGAAGTGCTTCATTTTCTGAGAGGTACACACAACGAGATCAGTGAATGACTTAAGTAGCCACAAGTTGGAAAGTTGAATGTTTCATGTTTTCACAGAACTACTCAGTAGATAAGTAGTTTATACTCCCAAGAAAGATCAAATACTCTTAATTCTCAAATCTAGTCTACATTAGTAATTAAATTAAATTCTATCAAAGTAATCAATGTACACCAATTTACACTGGGTAATACCGTTGTTGACCAAGCATACAGCATGCCATTCTGCATTCTTACCCTGAACTGCTTCAGGTTGATGACTAGAACAACAATGGGAATGGGAAAGATGACAGTGAAGGTCAACAGAAGTGCCACCACCAGCCAAAACACATGAGGAAGTTGGAAACACATCTCTCCACTGTATCGGTTCAGCTGGGCAGGGAAGGGAGAGGGGAGGGGGACAGAACAGTAAGGAAGTAAGTGGAAGGAACTCACCACCTCACTCATAGCTCTGCTTACCGCCTCAGCCTTAGCTCCGCCCACTGCCACACCCTTAACCCCACCCACCACCACACCCTTAGCCCCGCCCCCTCACCCACAAGTTCCTTGTGTTTGGAGTGTCTGGTAGGTTGACACAGTTCATGAGCACAAAACTGACATCTGTGATGTACTTGTACACAAACAGGAAGATGAGTGTGATTCCAGAAAGGGTGGAACGCTTGGCCAGACGGCTGATGTAACGGGCACTAGTAGAAAGGAACAAGACAAACAAACGACAAACAACAAGGATGCATGCAGAAGCAATGAAGGCGGTAATGTGTGCATGAGTAAGTGTTTACATGTGTGTTTGTGTACGGACACTACCTCACCTGATGACAAAGACCAACACAGTGATGAAGGCCAGTGCTGGTGGCACATATCCCAACACTGTCATCCATGTTGTCGTGATGGTAGGACTGATACACACTGGGAACGGGAGACTGTTGCCCAACATATTGGCTATGAAGTCAACCTATCAGTACACAGACAACATCATGTGACCATCATGTGACTGTAGCACAGGGTCAGCTGGTTTGTCATGTGATGGTCATGTGACTTACAAAGCCTGTTCCAAGTTCACTTGCAGTGATGGCGTTAGTGTGACGGTACACCAATCCGATCACCTGACAAAAATGGAGCGGAAACGAATGGAGAACCTCTTCGTGGTAAGATAGAATATAGGATTACAGGATACTCACTTGTGCAAACAGGAAGAACCCCCTCAGTTCGTTGGGTATCCCAATGTTGAAGTAGAGGACCACCACACAGCCAATGATGGTGGCAACACCTGAGCAGGGGGCAGAGAGGGTAGGAGGTGAGGAGACAGCACTGGACAGGGCTGACTGTGGTGTGAGGTGAGGGAGGAGGATTGTGGCAGTCACTCACAAATGAACACAAACAGTATAGCACCACCAGCAGAGCACTCCTGAGTGCAGCGTGTGAGGTCCATAGTGATTCCATAGCCTCTGTCAGCATCACACATGGCACAAAGAAGTCCTGAGATGTAAAGGTAGGGGGGTCAGTGAAGATTGAGGTGTAGGCGGCATGAGAGGGTGAAGTTAGTTGGTCATGATGGTGAAAATGCGTTTGTGCTGGTGAGGGTGTGCTGTTGTGAAGGGAAAAGAGTGAATGTGAGAAGGCATATTTGACAAGAGAAGGCATGGAAGGATGAGGGAGGCAGTATGTAGCCTCAAACATATAGTCTGACCACCATTTTGGTCTGACCCAACTCACAAATGACAAGCTAGGACCATTTGTACCTGATGTGCTCAACAAAACAAAACTAAGAAATGATTGAACTACGATTAGGAGGACGTTTCACTACCAAGTCTTCATTAGATACAAACGCACATTCTCATACTTTTGGTACAACAGTCTACCAGAAATCTGGACCAGTGCTACGAAGCCATATACTGTCAGGACAAAATGGTGGTCTGACTACATGAGACTAGGGAGACAGGTGGCCAAGAACAGTTATGGAAACATAACACTTACCTTCCCTTCCCTCTGCACACTGCTCCTCTGCACGGTCGAACCTCACAAGACAGCCGGGAAGGGAAGACTGTCCACCGGAGGCCGCCTGTCTGGTGCAGTTGAGGTATGTCAGAGGTACGATGTTGAAGGAATGCACAGTCTCGTTGAAGAAGAAACCCACCCAAACACCATCCTATGGAATGGAAATAGGAGCCATGCATGCACACACAGACACACACACACACACACACACACACACACACACACACACACACACACACACACACACACACACACACACACACACACCTGTGTGTAGAAATACTTGTTGTTACCGGTGCACCTCAGGACCTCAAAGAACTCCCTGTTCTGACACACGCAAGTGTCAGTCTTGTTGTTGTAAGCGTACCCCACATGGCACTGAGAGATGATGACTGTACGAGTCTCAGTCAGTGTCTGAAGAGAATGAAGGAGGAAGAAGAACACTTCCAGTGTAAGAGCTGAATGGTGACTCCACTGGTCTCCAGTAGCTCCTTCCATTCTATGTCTGTTATTTGTAACCAGAGGGTGAACATCATTGGACGCACAGTACATCCAATGACGTCCAATCTGGCCACTACTGTAGTGTGCGTGGGTGCAGCAGGTGCACATGATGTGAGAGGAGCTCTTGATACACACCTCCAATCTCACTTGCACTGTTCTGTGGCCTTACCGTCTGCTGGATGTTAAATGTGACGTTGACCTCCAACATCTCATTACAGGGCTGCTCCCCTTCTTGAGCAGGAGAGCACTGCTCATTCAACCTCCTCCCGAGGCCTTCACCACCAACAGGAAATGCAAGTGCGCCACCTTCAGAGGTAGTGGAGCCCAGGGACTAAACATGATGAGAAGAAAGCAGTGGAGAGAATGCGTTTGAGTACTGCCACCATCTAACACAACTTCACACAAATCACACATCTACAAACACATACGTACTGTAGGTTCTCATCACAATTCACTCTCACAATCACACTTAACCAACCAATCACACCCACCCACCTATGTGCACACATCCAGAGGTCACCAACTCACCATCACTCAACCATGATCACACACACGCATCACACACACACACACACACACACACACACACACACACACACACACACACACACACACACACACACACACACACACACACACACACCACACACTCACCGGCACATTCAGGTCTGTCCTGGTGACAAACACGGCACTTGTACTTCTTCCAACAGCATCAAACGCCTGGATGTCAAACTCCACTCTATCCCCTAAGGCCACATAAAGGACCTAATGTGGAGACAAGAATTCCATTCTGTTGTGTTAAACAAAGAATACCACTCACTGGGGGTCTAAGCTTGTAGAGCTTGTGTGTATATAGCATATAAAAGACTTAAATGGCAGAAAAAATCCCTAATTGGGGGTCAAAGGTGACATCATGTAGAATATTTTTTGAGAAAGTCCAATTGGAACTATTGCAAACTGTAGAATATACACACTTCATTAATGAGATTTACTGGGGTAAGATTTACAAGCTGAAAAAAGTGCACAGACGTCTCTACCAGGAAGGACTCACTCAATGATGTGACAATTTCACACACAACTAATCCCATTGATGAGTGCTCAGCTGTGTGTGTGTGTGTGTACCAACCTGCGGGTCTATGGTGATTCGAACCAAATCAGTTGAGAGTCGTTCGTTGATCAGGTTCACATCTGTGACCCTATTGCCATCCTCATCCCTGTGTGTGTGTGTGTGTGTGTGTGTGTGTGTGTGTGTGTGTGTGTGTGTGTGTGTGTGTGTGTGTGTGTGTGTGTGTGTGTATGTGTGTATGGTATACAGATAAGAAGAGGAAACAGTATAACATGCAGCATCCAATAGTACACACACACACACACACACACACACACACACACACACACACACACACACACACACACACACACACACACACACACACACACACACACACACACACACACACACACACACACACACACACACACACACACACACACACACACACACACACACACACACACACACACACACACACACACACACACACACACACACACACACACAGTAAACTCACAAGTAATGAAAGGGTGAGTTATAGCCGGGTGGTGTGTTGAAGATAGCGGTGCTGTTCGTACGATCCAAACTACTGCTATTCCTACCGAGATATGAACAATCCCTGAAATTAGTTGCAAAGATATCGTCGCCAAGGTGATCCGTGGCCTCATTGCCTTGGAAGATGAATGTAATGTTCTGAAGGGACAAAGCAGGAAATTTGTTGGTGTCTTGTCACAATACGTTACACTGCATAATACCATAGTGCACAGTGGACAGTGTATGCTGTAATTGGTATTACTGTACATAGGGCATACACACTACAGTGTCTGGAGGCTCGTTTTAAGAGCTCTGGAGGCTGCTATTAGAGGTACTGGAGGCTGCTGTTAAGAGCCTAACCTCCCACTCATCCGGTGCATAGTCCAGACCCAATGGACTGTTGTACTGAACAAAACATCTTCGATTCAAGGAAGGGTGATCGTAGCTCTGACCAAGTTTGGTGGCGTAAATGGCTCCCCCTGCCTGAAGTGCCTTGTTGTTCAGAAAATGTAAGGATGATCCTTCACTGACAAACAGCTTTGCAGTAAAGCAACAAAGTTAAATGCAAAGGAGAAGAGAAAAGATGCACAATACAGAGAAGGAGGGAAGGAAAAAGAATGTGTGCATGAGGGTGAGGAGAGGAGAAGGGGATAGCAAAGGAAGACAGAGAGTGAAAGAGGAAATTACATAAAGAGCAAGATATGGTTGAACAAAATGCACAATCAAATCACAGCAGTCTTCTCCTTTGTATGCCACACACATGAACATTGTCCTCACCTCAGCTCTGTCAATAAGCTTAAGCCCCCCACCATGAAGCGCAATGTTGTCCCTAAAGACCACTTGTCCTTCAACATTCAGGATGCCCTGGTTGACACTCAGTCCTCCACCGTTGTTGGAAGAGAACACCAGTGTGCCAGACATAGTGACAACAACATGGTAAGTGTAAACTGGTGGTACGTTACGGCTGACTGAGAATCCAGAGTTCCCAAGAAACCAGCTAGTGCACATACAGAGCAAGAACAACACACAGTACATAGACAACACACACGCGCGCGCGCGCACACACACACGCGCGCGCACACACACACACAAATTAGTATTAGTACTAGTTTACAGTAATCTTATTACACTAAGTACTTGTACATGCACTCACAACAACAGTGATTGTGCACCATCAACAAACAAACATGTAAACAATCCCCACCATCAACAAACAAACATGTAAACAATCCCCACCATCAACAAACATGAATACGCACCTCACCCACCATCCCAATGTATTTGAACATGACACAAATTATCTCACCAGTCTGTAAGCCACAGCCGTGTTCGGAGCATGATGAAGTTAGCAAAGTTCAACACGGCAATCACGCCGCCCTCAAAGCGTCCTGTGTTGTCCTCAAATGTGGTATTCAGGCAGTAATAGAAACTCTGACTAGTAGCTGTGAATCCAACAAAGCCTGAACCGATTCCTGCAGCATTCCTCCTGAACACCGAGTCATAGATGGACACAACATTCACATCAAATTCATTTTCTTGCGCATCCGTCTGGAAGTGAAGCGCTCCAGCAACACACATCTCATCTTCACATCTGTTGTCCTCCAACAATGTATTCCAGAGTGTGATACTGAAATTTGTACTCAATCGTGCTCCTGAATAAGAGATTGCTCCTGCCGCTGTTTCCGCACTATTCCCAATGAACTCTGAGTCTTTGATGCACATGTGAGAGTTGGATGCATTCACCAGCTTCACTGCCATTGCCCCTCCACGCCCCAGGGGCCGAAGACGCTTTGGTAAAGGATCATTCTTTAAATTGGGGTGAGCAGAGTTGTTCAGAAACATGTTTCGCCACACAAAGAAGTGCACAGGACTGTTTGACACAGTCATTGATATTGCTCCTGCTGTTCGCACACTGGAGAAAAAGAACAGTTCTCTTTCAATTCTTGTACATGGAAATTGTCTAAAGTTGTCATTTAACTGTGCCAGTCGATTATCACGGAAGGTGTTTCGCACCAGGTACGCATTACCAATGTCAAGTGCCAGAATGGGAGATGCCAGATTTCCCTCAAAGATGCAGTCTTCAATGATCAGATCAGACACGTCTTCCAAGAAGAGCGCAACGGGGATGGGTCCACATCTGGCGAATGTGATATTTGAGATCCATAGCATTCTGCTTCTCTGCAGGTCCACTCCGTCAAAGGTACAGGGGAGGTCCATGTTGGGGAACTTGGTGCAAGTGATGAAGGTGGTGGACGGATCAAGACCTCGGATACGAATATAGGACGAATCCGTTATCTGAAGACGGAAAGGCAAGTGGTGTTCTCCCGGGAGGAGGGTGACACTGATATCCTGCGCTCTTCCTGCCGTGGTACCATTTTCTTGCTCCACTGCATAGTTTATCGTCTTGCAGGGAGCACTGTCGTCACTGCTGGTCAGACAGGTGATGTTGTCCACCCCAAATGACGGGTCAACATATCGTGAGATGGAAAATCCTCGAGTTTCCAGGCCATCGCGTAGCTGCTGATAATTAGCCTGAAGTTCGTTGCACCTTTCCTTTCCGAATTCAGGAGTGTTGCCCCTCGTGTTAACTGTACACGTGAAAAAGACAAGAAGCCATACTACAGCTGAATATCTCTTCGAAGCCGACATCTTTTACTTCCGGGCAGGAGAAATTCCCCTCCCCCTCCCCCGGGCCAAAGATTTCCGACATTTTGTAGACGTTTGGCCGTATTATGCACCCCTGGTAGCTATTGTGTTACCTGTAAAAAGAACACTGGTGCTGTCAAACTAGCTGCAAACAGCTACAAACTGTGGATGAATGCAAAGGGAACAAACAACTGAAGAGATGGAATGACTTGGAGGTGTGCCATGAAGTCTTTGCATTGCAGGTGATTGTGGCAATATGAGAAACAGCGGTAGTTATAGATTCCAGAATGCTTGCTGTATATGAAATACACAGCATACCACTTG
>OZ025885.1:460000-472500 GCA_964019415.1 Ianthella basta | reverse complement strand
CTCAACTTGTCAGCCAATTCTTCAACCTACTCTCCCAGCTGCCTGAAGCCCCACATACTTGTTACCAGTACTCAGTCTCATAACTACAGCTTGGGTGCCAACTCGCGAAGGTTCGGTGTGAAGCAGAGGCAGTGTTGTCTCTTGTTGCCTCCCTATTGATAGCCTTGCTTGGCACCAGCAGTCCGCACTCGTTGAGCACCTTTCTACTGTGTTTAGTGTGAATTCTAGATAAATACCCCTAATTAGTATGTGGGCACATGGTATTATGTCAGTATTCTGTGAGTGTTCCATTGTGCAACCTCATCATTGTGTTATGCAACCCCATAATTCTATTGTGCAATCTCCTCATTCATTGTGCAAACTCCTCATTCGTTGTGCAGACTCCTCATTCAGTTGTACAACCTCCTAATTCAGTTGTACAACCTCCTCATTCATTGTGCAGACTCCTCATTCTGTTGTACAACCTCCTCATTCATTGTGCAAACTCCTCATTCAGTTGTACAACCTCCTCATTCATTGTGCAAACTGATCATTCAGTTGTACAACCTCCTCATTCATTGTGCAGACTCCTCATTCAGTTGTACAACCTCATAATTCTGTTATGCAACCTCCTAATTCTGTTGTGCAACCTCCTAATTCTGTTGTGCAACCTCCTAATTCTGTTGTGCAACCTCCTCCTCCTCTTCTTCACTCCCCACCCAGCCACGTCCACTGACCAAGTGCCCCATGGTGGTCTTGCCCTGGATTTGGGCAGTGGGGGACACGGTCTCTTGCTCGTGGCCAATTCCTCCACTGGGTTGCATCCAGTGTGTGACACCACATTTGGGATGGCCGAAGGTCATGTTGCCTGCAGACAGATGGGGTACTCCAGAGCTATCGCCGTCCGACACAACTCATAGTGAGTCCTGCCACTGTATATTCATTTAAGCACAAATGCTATTTTGTGCATTCCATGGCCTTGACTTCAGAAGTGGCTGCAGTACATGTGCCCCCCATGTGGTATTATGAATATTATGAAACCCTCAGGCAACTACGGATTAGTCTAGTGTGCCAGACAACTTCACCCTCTAGCTGTTTTAAGCTGACAGGTCACCTAACTTGCATGGCACCATAATATAAAACAGAGAGCCAGTGAAGTAGTCTGGCTATGTGTGAATGGACAACTGCATGCGCCATTGTTCTAGGAGGTATGTCTGCGTTTTGTCCGTCTGTTGCGGGTCACTGATTCCACAGCTACAAATTGTCTGAGTAAGAGCAGCACTGCCTGGCACGGTCCTAATTGCAAGAAACAATTGGCCTGCTAGTCTGAATGACTAGGGTGGCACCTTCTAGTCTGCTTTCACTGCACACTGGGTATACAAACATGAGCTGGTTTCTACCATTGTATTGTTGGCACATACTTGTAATGCTACGTATACTTTGATTTGTTCACACTAGCCGAAATTCACACAATTCAAATGTTTTGGCAGCTCTCAATTACCTTTAATCAGTGATTGGCATGTGCACAACAAAGCAGTCAAACAATGGTGTATGGTGTAGAACTGGTGTTGACAGATGATGTGATGATGTGATGACAAGTAATTTACCGTTTGATTGCCTGTAGCCTTTACTGATAAAGGAGTTCAAAGCTGGCAAAAAAAAAACATTTGACAGTGTGTGCACTCAGTTGGTGTGGAAAAATCAAAGTGTATCCGACTTGCACAGCTAATTAGGCCTCTTCCAGTACACAGAGTATAGTATGTGTGTATGTACGTATTAACCATCCCTACATAGACAGCAATACCACACTGTCTGATAGTATTATACTACTATGGATACTTAAATGTTATTATTAGCCCAAATCTGTGCTGACATATATTCTATGCTCTATACTGCTATGTAATTTAGGTCCCTATGTTATAGAGACTATTACAATGTGACTATGTACAAACACAGCTGAATTGTCAGCTGACGTTGTACCAGCAGGAGATGCAATGCACACCACAAGTTACATAGTGCTCTGTGCCGGTTGGTGCTGACACAACTAATTGGCAATCTTGTATCTCAGTGTGTGTTGCTTTTCTCTATGTAGCTATAGGAGGCTTGCAACTCCAGTTTCCAATTCGCACTTCCGCTGTAATGGGAATGAGTCCCACCTACTGAATTGCCAAATAAGGAATGGTGGATCAGATGGTGCCTGCACCGACAATGACCTAGTTGGACTGCAGTGCTGTGAGCCCCCGCATACTATTACTATACAACAGTCCTAAATATGCATGTATGTATGTATGTATGCATGTATGTATGTATGTATGTATGTATGTATGTATGTATGTATGTATGTATGTATGTATGTATGTATGTATGTATGCATGTATGTATGTGTGTGTGTGTATACCAAGAGCCAAGCAGTCATGTTATTGAGATTTGGAGCGACACTTCATTTGGGCACCATGGTATTTCTGACAATATTAAGCAATCTATATTCTGTAAAGTTGTTAGAATCTTACAATAGTAACTGTCAAAACAGAGGAAATTTTGCAGCTGTAATCTTTTGTACTTGTTTACTCTAACTTTGTGTACTTTGTGCAATAATCAGCTGCAAGTGGCTCACAGTTTGTGGATAACTGTTATTTTAGTACTTCAGTGTTTTTAGTAATTTCAAACACTTCAGAGACAATTTGTGTCATCCCTTCAGCCACTGATGGCGCTGAGATGTTTGGTGAACTGAAGCTGATAAAGTATAATAGCAACAGCTCGGCTGGTCGTGTGCTTGTCTGGGTGGAGGGAGAGTGGCACTCCATCTGCTCACAAGGGTTTAGTCTCGAAGCAGGCAATGTAGTGTGCCGGCAGCTTGGCTATTCGGGAGTACTACATGTGTACAATGATGGAAGGTGTGGGAATTCACACTCCTTATGCACACACACACACACACACACACACACACACACACACACACACACACACACACACACACACACACACACACACACACACACACACACACACACACACACACACACACACACACACACACACACACACACACAGATGTTCTACCTGGGCAGTCTCCTCACGCGCGCACACTGCTCTTTCTTCAAATCCCATTCAGGTTTGGTGGTACTGATAGTGAAGGTATCTTCTACGTACCACGCTGTCATGGCTGGGAGGACAAGCTGGTTGATTGCAATCACATTCCTTTGACAAAGGAGTTCTGTGGAAGGGACCTTGGTGTGGAGTGTGGTGAGTGGCTTGAAATAGCTAAGGCTGTGTGGCATGCATGTGATGTACATGTGACATGCATGTGATGTGCATGTGATGTGCATGTGACATGCATTTTGCATGTGATGTATGTTAATGTAATGCATGTACGTATGATGTATATATTATATGCATGTGATGTATATGTGGCTTGTGTATGATATACACATGTCATGCGTGTGATGTGCATGTGACATGTGTTTTCTCATTTTTGCCATCCCCAGACCTTTCCCCTCCCATGCCTGAGGGTATGTTGAGACTACAGGGAGGAGCTAACACAAATATGGGGCGTTTGGAGGTGTACAGGTTTGGTCACTGGGGGACTGTGTGCTCCTACCAGTTTGATGCCAGGGATGGTGATGTCGCATGCAGGGAGCTGGGATACTCTG
Organism: Ianthella basta; assembly: GCA_964019415.1. Classification (NCBI taxonomy): domain Eukaryota; kingdom Metazoa; phylum Porifera; class Demospongiae; order Verongiida; family Ianthellidae; genus Ianthella; species Ianthella basta. The sequence goes on along the minus strand of OZ025885.1, from coordinate 468,871 downwards.
GAGTGGACAGTATCATTGACAGAGAGTAAGATACCAGGACCAAGCCATTATTAACCCTTGGCGGCGTGTAGCGCAGCGAGGGGTTACAATACTTGGTCTGTGTGTGTGTGTGTGTGTGTGTGTGTGTGTGTGTGTGTGTGTGTGTGTGTGTGTGTGTGTCTGCACCTAATCTGGCAACGCAAACACGCCCAAGGGTTTTGCACTTTAGTGCTTCATTAGCCCATGGAGTTATTAAACCGTCAGTCTGAGCTAAGCTACAGCATGCTGCTTAGTAAGCCTCAAAGTGTGGTACTTCTCTCAGTACTAGTCCTTCCATGCTGTGGATGGTGATGACGCCTTCACTAGATCAGAGTGGGTTTTCATCTTGTTAATTTACATTTTCAACAGCTTCCATACACTTGACCACAGTCACACAATCCACAATCATGTTGTCAGGTCTTTCACTTGTTGTGTGCCTGCACTTTCAATACCTTCCATTCATGTTGTGACACACTCTAGTATGGTGTCTAGCACAACACTTATTAACAGTCAACAACACTGTCTGCTGAAAATTACATTTTGTTTACTAGTTGTCCAAATTAAGGACATTTGCAGCTGTTTCAGGAAACAAGTACAAATTTGTACAAGTTGACCAAGAAACAAAGCTGCAAATGACCATAAGTTTGGACAGTTGCTTAATGTACATGATTTCAGCGTGTTATAGCGGATGCTGATCAATGCTAAGAGGTACGTATGACACACACACACCCTGCACTCAAGAGCTGTGCGTTGTCCTGTCCGCTGTAGCGTGTCTGATGAAGACACTTCACTGCCAATTAATATACACGTGACACTTTGCCATGGCAACGAGTCAAGGTTGATTGACTGTGCTCAAGAGATGTCTCCATGGCGATGCGATCACTCCATGGATGTAGGTCTGGTATGCAGAGGTAAGTACTGCCCAGTATGTACACAAGTTACTACAGTGTGTATTGTGTGGCCACTTGTCACAAGTTGGAATGTGTTTCATTCTTAAATGCACCTTTCTCTTTCTAACTATTGCAGGCTTGTTAATCACTCCCACACCATCCACAACTGTGGAAGGAACCACACCATCCACAACTGTGGAAGAACCGGCTACTAGTCCACCACCCAGCACTGTTGAAGGTACAAGTCCAATATACACTGTCATGTCTTGCAGCATCCATTCACAGACGCCAACACATTCACATATACTCGCACACACCCATGTACGTATACACACAAACATGCATACACACACACTCACACCTTTCATTTTCTATCTGCTCTCCATCTTGTGTTATTCTGTGCAGCTCCCAGCAGCCCATCGGCTGTTCTCAGTGTAGGTGTGATTGGTGGACTGGCGGCAAGCATGATGGTCCTCCTCCTCCTCGTGTTGGCCTCCATCTTGTGTGCTGTGCTCGTGTATGCAAAGAGACAGCAAAAGAGGAAGAGAAGGGAACGGCAAGAAAGTGATTGGGTACCTGGGGTTGCCAGTGATTTTAATTTTGTGAATCCAAAATTTGAACCAAATATGGAAGAAGCTGCCGTTGCTTATCCATGAGCATGCTTTTGTGTTATACTTACATGTAGCTTGTAATACAAATGCTCTGCAGTGTTTTGCCTGGCTATGCATAATCACCTTATACTCCACCTTGCTGACTGACAGGAGTTTCACAGTTTCTCTTAATGCTTAATTGTATGCATAATGCCATCGTTCTTCATTTTGCTATGCAATTGTGTTGAATTATAGGCAATAATTGAAGCAGGCATTACATGCTGTAAATATGAAGTGAAAGAAAACGTTCAGAAACACACATGGTAAGGAAAGAAGGGGGGAAGGGAAAACTGATTAATCAGTGATACTAGTTAGTGTCACTGATTAGTCAGTGCCCGGTGTGGGAGTTTCAAAGGAGGCTCTGGATAGAGCCCGCCCACATCTGTATATAAGGAGGGAATGGATCAGTGGCTGTTGGCGGTGACCAGGGACCCAGCTGCTAAAGGGTTGGCTAAAGATCTGGAGGTTGTCGGTGCTGGTCCAGTTCACTGCCATTTTTCCCTTCCCCCTTCTTCTTTACCATGTGTGGTTCCGAACGTTAACGTTGTCTTTCATTCGTGTTACCATGGTACATAGACCATCTTAGTAAATACGAAGTTTTGAGAGGATAGAGTGCATTCATTTTGTATGTCTATATTGGTGTAAGTATGGTACACTATTTGTCCCTGGTATATACTATACTGTATGTCACCCTTCATTATATGCATGGTACCCAAAAGTGGGCCTCCATCCAGTGCATGTAGCTAGTCCCATCACATTCACTGCATCCGCCATGCAGCGCAGCTGGTTCAATCATGTACTGGCCAGCAGGTCTAGGGAAAGGGAATAAGCCAGCATGCATCATCTCACACTCCCACTGGCCATACGTATACACATGCATGTATATGCATATAGTTGCAGCCTTATCAGTTATAGTTTCATATAATATATGGATGATAGTTTTATTTTGCACTGTATAGGGCAATTATGTGCAATAGCTGAATTATAGACATGTGTCTCATTTATAAGGCAGTCAGCCAAAATCTGTTCTTAAGCCCATGCATGCAGCAGGACGATATGCGTAGCATGCGTGGGATCAAATCTTATAGTGACAGTGTGGCCATGGGTTATGCAGCCACGCACATGCATTGGATTAATTGAGTCAGCATATAATTATAATTGAAGCCACCGTGAGATTGACCCATCCCATGTGGCGATGTGTATACATGTGATCAGATTATATATAATGATATTGTGGATTATGTATGTGATTTGACCACACATGGGATTGGATCAACGCACCAGTGGTCTAGCTCACCGTGTTGACCCAATCCCATGTGGTTGTGCAATCCACATGTCTTGTTGTGTAACCACATGGGTGTTGGGTCAACATACTAGTGGTCCTGTGTTGACTCAATCCCATGTGGTTGTGCAATCAACGTGTCATATTGTGTAACCACATGGGATCGGGTTAACACAATGGTGGACTCACTGTGTTGACCCAATCACATACGGTATTGATATTGATATACCTAGCTACAGCTGCATGCTCTTTGCTTCAAACTACCCAGAGCCTGCTTCACTTCCTCTTTCATAACATCTTCATTAATCAGACCCTCAAGAACATAAGCTGATCAAAGACTGCATCCATTACCTAGCTACATGCATGCAATGCAGTGGGTTTGATGGCCTAACTCACTGACGTGATTCACATTCATCTCAGGTCTACCTGCTCTGCAGTACACTGCACTTCTCAATGAGCTGTCCCAATGAATCTCCCGTGGCTATGTATTGAGGATTGAGCAGCCACTTGGGATTGGGTCAGCATATGTACAGAACAGTGGTCTTACTAACTCATTCCCAAAATGCCTGCATTCATTCTACAGTTTCTTCATGCATTGTGCAGTGTGATCTGGCAATATGGCATCCAGCAGTGGTGTTATTTTGGGACACTGATGACATTGCAAGACGTAAGCTGCTTAATATACATCTCTCCACTTTTACCTGCTAGGCGACATTCGGGTACACTCAAACCGTGCACTGCATAGGCGAGCGGTGGAGTATCTATGATATCAGTATGATTACAGCAGTTTGAGCCTCAGCCACGCCCACATGAATCACGTGCTGGCGTTAAAGATGGCTGCCAGCAGTGCAGCGGCAATGACCGTATACACTTTTGTATGTAGCTTCGTGTTGTGCTCCTTCGCCACAGGCTTCTGTCCATTGGGCATGAATTCGGAAAACTACACAGCCGGAGGGAATGTGTCGCTGGAAAGTGTCCTTGGAACTATTGACGTCAGAAACAGTCCAGATACGTGTTTTGTAGTGGACTTGCTTCCAGAGCCGCACGTTTTGTCGAGGATTATGACTGTTCGGGGCAATGTCTTACTAAGGAGTCTACCAGCAGGCGCTGAGCAGGGGCGACCGGTCGTCTCTTGCGACATGGCCACTCCGGAAGTGCCGCTGCCGTCCTCCGACACTGGAAACTTGTCTGCTCTGACGTTCCGAGGCCCTGTCTACGTGGGTATCGAGAGCCTCGTGTTTGAGAACTGTCCATTGGCGGTCCAGTTTCTCGAGATTGAGGAAGTCTCCATCTCAAACTCTCTCTTTAGGTGAGCAAACACATCGGTGGCCATGGAGACTCTGACGACATTCCATTGTACATTCTGTGTTGCATGAATGGCCGATCAGTGGCTTTTCTCAAATGGTCTTGTTTGGCACTGGAGAGCTGGTGCATTTGTGTGCATATGCATGTTTGAATGTGGAAGGTTGTGTAGGTCAGTGTGCTATCACTGGGGTCTGTCCCAAGCCTTCCCCAAAGTGTCCCGAATAGAGAGGTGTCACAATGTGACAATAGAAAAGTGCCAAAGAAGCCCATCTGTGCTGACCTAAGAGTGGAGGTGCTTCTTCAAGTGCTTCCATGTGCATCACGCCAACTCCTTTACTGCCTTTCTTGTTCACTCCTACACTAAAGGAACTTCACGGTTGGTGGTGCTGTAAATATTTACAATTGTTCCCAAGTGTTGGTGAAGTCCAGTGAGTTCACAGGCAACACGGCTCAAGGCATCTTTACTGATCTACCTTACCGAGCAAATGGAGGGGGACTATCCATCGGGATCCACAACGTCCTTGGCAGTCAAACGCACAACTACACCATTCGCGACTGCACATTCACAGACAACTCTGCCTGGAGCAATGCAACGCGTGCTCGATCCAGCACAGATATAATTGAGGATCGGATCTTCAACGGTCGCGGAGGAGGCGTGGCCCTGGTCCTCAGTGAGGACTCACCGGTGAACATCCTAGTGCAGAGGTGCCACTTTGCCAACAACACGGCTCTTTCTTTTGCAGGAGGACTGTATTTTCTACCCACAAATCCCTCACGCGGACACTCATACACAGTGGCGGATTCTGAGTTTGAAGCCAATGTTGCATTTACCGGAGGAGGTGGGCTTGGAATTGGTTTCATATCTGACGGTGCCCCAGACGCCACAAACTGGTGCTTCATTCGTAACACTACCATGCGAAACAACTGGAGCACGTTTGGAGGTGGATTGTACATTATTCCTGGTGAGGGACGGGTGGTGGTGCATAGTAGAGCAATGAATGTGTGTGTGTGTGTGTGTGTGTGTGTGTGTGTGTGTGGGTGGGTGGGTGTGTGGGTGTGTGGGTGGGTGGGTGGGTGTGTGCGCATGAGTGTGTGCGCACGTGTGTGTGTGTATACACTAGTCAATGCACCTGCTGCAGGATCCACTGGAGGTGCCTACAACCGTGTCTTCATGGAGGACTGCGAGCTGACTGGTAACATTGCCTCAGCGTACGGCGCGGCAGTGGCTCTGTCTGCGCTGCAGGGCTACCTGGATAGGGACCAAGTGGGAGAGGTGTTCTTCAGGGACAAGTGGGTTGTGTGGGTGTGTGTGTGTGTGTGTGTGTGTGTGTGTGTGTGTGTGTGTGTGTGTGTGTGTGTGTGTGTGTGTGTGGTGTGTGTGTGGGTGTGGATGTGTGTGTGTGTGTGGGTGGGTGGGTGTGTGTGGATGTGTGTGTGTGTGTGTGTGTGTGTTGGTGGGTGTGTGGGTGTGGGTGTGCATGCATGTGTTGTGTATTTGTGTTTGATGCAGACATTGATTGAGAAGACATGAGTGCTCATATCATTCAAACCTTCCTCCCCTCCCCTCCCCTCCCCTCCCCTCCCTTCTCCCCATCCTCCTCCCTCCCCTGTAGTGTATTTGACAGCAATGAAGGCAGCAGTGGAGGGATACTCAGTACGTATTACTACTCAGTCAGATTTGAAGGCACTAACAATTTTACGAACAACATGGGCTCAAGTGTAAGGGTGAGTTGTTGTACTCCTCCTGTGGCCTGTGGTGAGTTGTATCTGGACTCCATAGAGAGGTGGCAGTGTTAGTCTGCAGTGATACCGTAGAGGTTCATTACTGCATGGTCGCACGGTGCAAGGGAAGTTTGTGAGCTTCAAGCGCAGTAACAACTTCAATAGTGTACAGAACATTTCAATCTGTGAATCTTCATTACAGCTGATGAAGACCCACTGATCGAAATGTTCTGTACCCTATTGAAGTTAATACTGCGCTCACAAACTTCCAGTACTTGTTTAATTCTACGTATTTGGGCCCAGGGAGGCTGGTCTTTATAGACAGGTGGCTGCATTACAGAGGTAGACTACTATGTTTAGTGCTATGTTAGTGCTATTTGGGACCAGGGAGGATGGCTAGTTTTATACACGTGTTCATTAGTAAACATTATGGACAGTTTTAACTGTATTCAGAGATGCCCCCCCCCCCCACCCCCCCCTCATATACGTAGCATCATTTAGTTCTCCACACTGTATATTGTCATTGGCTCATACTGTTCATCTTGGTTCTCCTAAAGGTTGTCTCCTCTCTGGTGCACGTGAATGGGACACTTCTGTTCTTGAACAACAAGAATGAAGTGGGCAGTGCGTTGTACGTGTCCTCGTTTGGACAGCTCTTGATGTACGACGGTAGCCAGCTGCTGTTTGAAGGCAACCAGGGGAGGTGAGGGGGAGGGGAGGGGCCCAGGGAAGAGGGAGGGGAGGGGCCCAGGGGAGGGGAGGGATGGGGAAGGGGAGGGGAGGGGAGGAGAGGGATGGTGTGGTGAGAAGGATGGGGTGGGGAGGCAAGAGGGAGGGGAGGGGGAGGGAAAGAAAGGAGAGGGGAGATTTGGATGAGAGAGGGAAAAGGGTGGGGAATAGAAGGATAGATATTTAGGTAATGTTAACCTGTGTTCCCATTCCCATTCCTTTAGTATTGCATCTGCATTTGAAGTGGAACCTCTCTTTGTGGAGCCCTTCCTCATTCAGTCTCTTTTCAACCCGCAGTGTTTCCTCCTCTATGAGGACACCACCCTCCCTCCATCACAGTGGAAGGTAGGGCAAACTGGAGGAGAATGTTGTGAGAGTGTCTAGCACCTGCCAGCTGTCTGTCTGTGTACCACAATAGTTTGAGTAACCTTATCTTAGCAGGACGGACTACTAGCCCAGAGGCTACTATTGGGTAGAGTCACTAGCCCAGAGGCTACTATTAATACTAATACAGTGCCTACTGTTCCAGCTACATAGAGATGTGTACAAAACTACCTCTGAAATAAGGACACCTCTCTAATGAGGACAGTGCCTACTGTTCCAGCTACATAGAGATGTGTACAAAACTACCTCTGAAATAAGGACACCTCTCTAATGAGGACAGTGCCTACTGTCCCAGCTACGTACATAGAGATGTGTACAAAACTACCTCTGAAATGAGGACACTTCTCTAATGAGGACAGTACCTACTGTCCCAGCTACATAGAGATGTATACAAAACTCCCTCTGAAATAAGGACACCTCTCTAATGGGGACACTTGGGACTGTCACAGAGGTGTCCTCAATGCGGAGGTGTCACTGTGCTTTATTGTGTGTATTGCACTCTCAGCACTAAACATGTGCTAAGCCCCTCAATACGTACCTTGCATGACACTCAATTCATGCGTACTCCTCACTGCTTCTGTTTCAGGTGAACATCTCCTTTGTCAACAACAAAGCTGAGATCGGCTCTGCCATCTACACCAGTCAGCTCGGCCTGTGTTCCTTTGCTTCACTGTCTGATCCTATCTTTAGACTAAACAGCACCTTCTTGGACGGACCCTTCTTCTATTGGTTTGTGGGTGTGGTCTGTGGGTGTGGTGTGTGAGTGTGTGTGGGGAGGTTGTGGGTGTGGTGTGTGAGCGTGTGTGGGGGGAGGTTGTGGGTGTGGTGTGTGAGCGTGTGGGGGGGGAGGAGGTTGTGGGGGCCTTCAAACTGACAGGTGTAAAGCACTTATAATTTCTGTCCACTAACACGCACCTGCAATGCTCTCCTCAGGAACAACACTAACATGGCACTGAGTGGGCAAAAGGAGACATTTGACATTGCCACCACTGCAGACAACTTCTCAGTCTACACTCGGAAAACAGTAAGTGTCTTAGTAGTCAGTCAGTCTTACATAGCCGGCTGCCATTTTGTTTCAGCTTTGGACTTTGGACCTCCCCTCCCCTTCCCTCCCCTCCCTTCCCCTCCCCTCCCATCCCCTCCCCTCCCAGGTCAACGCCTTCCCTGGTGAAGACCTAATGGTGGTAGTGCGTGCGTGGGATGAGCTTGGACACCCAACTTCAGGGTTGTATAGGATTGCAGAGCAAGAAGGAGAGGATGAGGTAATGTTACTATATTTGACATCGCATGTTCCTCTCTTACAGTATGGCACCTGACCACAGCTGTGCGATAGCTCTCTGCTAGGTGAACTTGCCACTGTACTCCCTCTCCCTCTCCCTCTCCCTCTCCCTCTCCCTCTCCCTCTCCCTCTTCCTCTCCTTCTTCCTCGGTCTGCAGTACTCTCTGCGCTTCCTGCCCAGTTCTGTGCTTGTTCTCCCAAATGAGCCCAATCTGACGGTGCACTATGGGAGCACCTCCAATGAGTTTGACGGGGATGAACACAGCATTGGCTTCCAACTGGACACACCCAACAGGGTTGGTTGGTTGGTCGGGTTGTGGTTGGTGATATCATGTGATGGTCACATGATGGTCACATGACAGTGAGTCATGTGACCATCACATGATGACTGATAGCTACTGTCATGTACTAACACACATGTTCTACATCTGATTGGTGCATGACTGTTCCAATGAAGCTGGTCCTTTTGTCTCACCCCACCTCCTCTCTCCTTGTGTCTCCCCCACCTCCTCTCTCTCCTTGTGTCTCACCCCACCTCCTCTCTCCTTGTGTCTCACCCCACCTCCTCTCTCCTCGTGTCTCCCCCACCTCCTCTCTCCTTGTGTCTCACCC